>PVLA01009517.1:0-73074 GCA_004027455.1 Hydrochoerus hydrochaeris | reverse complement strand
AAGACATTGCTCTTGGAAATATTAATCTTATTAATAAAGCCTTAGCCAAAACTTGAATAAGAAAGAATGAGAAGTACTAAACTAATAAACATAGAACTGAAAAAGGTAAAATCACAACTGGCTACATTGAAATCCAGACAATTACTAGAAATTAGTTTGAAAACATATTACAATAAATTGGAAAATTTATAAGAAGTATATAAGTTCTCAAACAAATGTGATGCATGAATATTGAAGAAAAAGACAAAATTTAAAAGAGATTAATAACAAGAAACAAGTTTCAATTAATAAAGAAATATTCCCAATGAAGAAATGCCCAATATTTAGTGGTGTATTTACTGCTGAATTTTATCAAATTTGAAGCAAAACTAATACCAAGCTTTTCAAACATTCTGAAAAACCAAAAAGAAAGACTACTTCCAAACTATTTCTATGAAGTAATTAAACTATGTTTATGAAGTGTTATCCTGATATGAAAAGTGAACAAAGATTAAACATAAAAGAAAACTATAGATCAATGTCCATGGTGAACATGGATTCAAATATTATCAACACTATTCTTGTAAACAGAATGCACCACCTTATTAATTATATAACATGGTCAAGTGTGTGCCACCAGTAGATGCAATGATGTTTCAACCCATTAAATCTAATAAATATAATATTCCACAGGAATTAAACCAAGGACAAAAACTACATGATTATCTCGTTTTATGTAGAAAATGACTTTGAACATATTTATTATTCCTTTATCATGAAGATACCTGTAGAAAATATGTGACAAATATCTTTGCTCAAAATGATAAAAATTCTATGTGAAAAATGCAAATGCCATCATATGGTAAGGGGAAAAACTGAAAGCATATTCTCCAAAATTATGGATGAGACAATTATGTCTGCTCTTTCACACCTGTTTGATATAGTATTTAAAATTTTAACTCATCTAATTGAGCAAGAAAAAGAAAAAAAATTTGCAAATAAGAAATAGAAAATTCAAATCCTCTCTACTTACTGATGAAATGATTCTTTATAAAAGGTAATAAAAATTTCACCTGATAACAGTTAAATGTAATAAATTCAGTGAAATGGTAAGATTCAACATTGCTACAAAGAAATAAGTATCTTGTGTACCACAATGAGCCACAAGAAATAAATGAAAATAACTCCATTTGTAATAATTTCAATAAATAACTAGGAATCAACCTATCAAACAAGGTGGAAGACTTTTGTAATTAAAAGTACAGAGCACTGAAATAATGCTGTACAAAAGATTAGAAAATAGAAATATATCTCTTGTTCATATACTGGCAGAAATATATCAAAATGACTACATTTCCAAAACTAATCCAAAGATTTTGTGTAGTCCCTTTTAAAATACTGACAGCATTCCTCACCAAACTAGAAAATCCAATGGTAAAATTTATAGAGAAGCATAAAAATCCCAGAATAGTTGATGTAAATATAAGGAGAAAAAAAGCAACACTCAAATTTAAAGGCAACATAATATCAAATTTAAAAGTATAATATAAAGCCAAGTAACAAAAACATAATACTCTCACCAATACAGACATGTAGCCAAATAAAGTAAAATAGAAGACATACAAACAAACTCATTCACCTAAATCCATTTTGATTTCTGACAAAGAAGGCAAAAATAGCTGCTAAAGAAAAGATATACTTTTCAGCAATTCCTGCAAGGAAAACTACCCACTTGCAAAAGAATGAGATGAGATCTTACACAGTACTAAAATAAAATAAAATGGATAGAATTCTTTACTATAAGGCTGGGCACCTCACAGCTGCTGGACTATGAAATAGGAAATATGCTTGAAGCTACAGGTCCAGGAAAAGACTTCCTGAATAGGACCACAATAGTCAAGGAAATAAATCAACAATCAGATGACAACAAACTAAAAATCTTCTCTATAGCATAGGAAACAATTAACAGAAGGCACAACTTACAGAAAGGGACACAATTTTTACCATCTACTCTTCCAAGAGAGGATTAGTATTTAGAATATGTAAAGAACTCAAGAACCAGAACGCCACCAGAAACAGCCTAATCATTAAATGAACAAGCAAATTTAGCTGAAAACCCTCAAAGGAAGAAATATAAAGGCCAGAGTCCCATAAAGGCTGAGTATAGAAACCGGTGCATAAGGGAAGTTAAGCAGATATTTATGAACACTTAAGATAGCAAAGATGATTTGCTACAAATTCTATAAGTTCTTGGAACAAAATAGTTAACTTTCATAGGATTGAAACAATTGTGCATATTATTGTATAGTGATCTCAGGAGCTCTTGAAGATCATTATGTAAAATAACAACTCTGGTTATGTTCCTACTAACCTTGTTTTGAATGCCTATATTTCCAATGATCTGGGCTCTTTGCTATTGTTCTTTATGTCTTTTTCATTTCATGTTTCTCTAGGAATTTGTTTTGTTTTATTTTGTTTTGTTTTTCCCTGTAATAAAGAAAGGATAGGTACACTTGTAGAAACTCATGCATGCATAAAACTTCTAAACAGTTTATAAGAACCAATTAAATAATGCACAAAGAAATGAACAGCTACTTTGAAGAACAAGAGACAGTAAGGTACCCAATGCTGACTCCATAGCATCATGATGTGAAATCCAGCAATAATATTATGCTCTGTTCAAAGTAATTTCAGTTCTGGTTTTGTTTGTTTGTTTAATTTCAACATATGAAGGTATGGACAGCTATTTCAAAGAGAATAAGAGATATTATGGCAGTCATTGTGAAGTTCCCTATTGTCTGGTTTTGAAGACCTAAAATGACTTCATCATCCTGTTCTGATCAGTTTTATACTATTTTGTTTTGTATAAATTCATTGTATGTGAAGATATAGACTACTATTTGGAAGAAAAGAAGAAACAATATGATAGACAGTGAAAGATCTCAGATTGTCTTGCTTTGAAATTTGCATTTCTTACATTGGTTTCTTATGATCAGTTTTGTCCTGTTTAATTTTATCCTCTTTAAAATAATATTTTAAAAATTCATCTAGAAGATATTTACAAGAAAGTGAAGGTACTCAGAAATGTAGGAGGCAGACAAACATAGATACTGTAAGGCAACCTGCAGGGGTAATCGACCAAAGTGAGCCCAGGATCAGGGGAGTGCAGAAAGGGAAGCTGGACTGCTCCAGCACACAGCACTCCTTACACACCAGAGCCGCTGGTGAACATATCACCACTGGAAAGAATCTAATGCACTTGAAATAGGAAGCTTTTCTGCTGGTATTGGCTTCAGCATGCCCACTCTCCTTATGTGAAGAGGCCTACAGTGAGGGAGATACCATAACAACTTTTACAATTTGGTCCTTGTTTTGGACTAGTGGAATTTCAATGTAAAAGGTTGTGGAGAGATTCTTTTCTGATTGTGGCTATTTGGGGCTTCAATATATTATATTTACCAGGTTTTGGGGCTTTTTTTGTACTGGGGATACTACTCTAAAACAAGGCCCAAACCATAAAAGCTGTCTGAGAAAGCAACAAGTCAAATGTAAAAGTAAATGCATTACAGTTAAATTCCTAACTGACATAAAATTCACAGTTCAAAACAACATAAAGCAAACAGTTACAATCTCTAAAAGCAACCAACTTTTACCAAAAATGGAGGAAAGGCCCAAATCAATGCAATTAAAATTTAAAAAGTGAAATTAGAATTATCTCTGCTACAATCAAGAAGTTTATCAGAAACTACTTTGAAAACATATAAATAAAATGGAGGATCTAGAAGAAATGGATAGATTTCTAAATCCATGTATAGCCAAAATTGAATAGCAACAAATAAAAACCCTGAATACAATAATACTCAATGAAATTAAGGCAGTAATTAAAAACCTAATAACTAAAAAAAGACAGAGATGCAACTGATTTACCACTGAATTCTACAACTCCAGGGAAAACCAAATTCTGACACTTCTCATGCTCTTTTTTTCTTAATTCTAAAAAAGCAGAAAATAATACACAGATGGAGAAGATATAGAATTTCAAAAAAATGGTAGGAAATTAACTTTAATTAATATATTGCATACTACTATCTTAAAGTAGTTGTTCAAGTCCCAAGGAAGAAAGATATTAAGGATGAAAAAATATGAGAAGGCAAACAAACAATGAGAGCACACACTGTTCTTTGAGTGACCTAACAGAAATTATTAAGTAGTAACACTGAAACCAAAAAAGTATTGCCCAGCTCATGTCAGGAGCCCAGATATTGTTCTTTCCTTCTCTTCCTGTTTTCTGTGTTCTCAGTTGGTTAAATTGTAAATCGGACTCTCTGCCAGCAAAATTTTGAAGTAGCTTTGCCTGTATTGAAGCAGTGGAAGAGCAAATTAACTTTGTAACTGTAGCCTAAGAATATAACAGTCATATGAATTAATATAAGCATATCAATAGAATAAAGATACACACACAAATAGAACCAAAACCAATTTTTGTTTCCCTAGGCCAATAATTATCTTGTTCCCCTTTTGGTTGGTCCTCATGACTGACCTTCCTCTAAATTCCCTCTAAAGGAGGTCTTATGTGACACCTATGACACACTTTTCTTTGTCTCCAAATCCCCCCTCCCATAATGCAGGTTTCTTCTTTATCCTGAATTGCTTTTCTGCACATGTAACTTCCATCTAGGACATATCTGAATCACAGATATGTCCCCAAAACATCCTGACCAGCCAGAGGCAGTACTTATCATCCAGATTTTCCATCTGTTTCATCTACGAGTTTGGCTGGTCACAGCAGTGCCTGTTTTATCTCCCTTATATTAGTTTCAGTCTTTAGATTCCAGAGGCAGTAAAACAAAACTTTCAGTCAGTTTGTTTTTATTGAAAATCTATGTAAAGATTTTCCAATGGAAATCACCAAAAGACTCAACAGGAGAAATTATGGAGCTCAAACAAAGAAGCTGCAGGTTCTGGAACATATTACTAGCAATGGTTTGTGTTTTCATTGTTTGATCACTTTTTCCATATATATATATTTTGTAATCTGAGCAACTGCTTTGAAGATAACAATATGCAATATAGTAACCATTGTTAATCTCCATTTGTGTTGCTTTAAAATTCTGAGCCATCTTTTTTATTCAGTTTGTATTTTAAAACTCAAAACAAAGAAAAGTAGAACACAAGTTCCTGAGCAGCACCTTAAGAAACCACTGAGAATTGTAAGCTTTTCCATTGAAAAATCCCTGAAAATATAAGTATGTTATTTGAGTGGCACATTATTAAGGAAGATATGCAGATGACTAATAAGCATGTGATTGTTATATTCCCATTATTTTAATTAGAGAAACTCAAATTAAATAACAACAAGAAACCACGAAGTGCTTTTCCTAATTATCTCCGTGCTCACATGCCATTACCAGCTCTGTAACCTTCTGAGCATCACAAAATCACATTCCTTGCTGGTGGGAGCTCAAGTTGGCAAAACTAGGTAGAAGACACAGTCACAGCTTTTGCAAAGCCAGACCTCACTATGAAGCACAACCCATTGAAGAACATGGTGCAAGTTTTTATTCAACAGATTTAAAAAATAATAGAATGTAGGATAGAAGAAGTAGATAGATGGGTCCTTAGGGGCAGTTCCTTATGAACAAAAAGCTCTGGTGTCCCTTTTTCATTGGGGGAGCTATAGATAACAGGATCACACTGTGGATTTCCTAAAGTTAGCAGAAGAGGGTTTGAATGATTTTTTCATAAGATAATAAGTATTTCTCCTAATTTAGACTCAACAGAAATTTCACATGTACCATGACACCTTTAAAGGAAAGAGTTTGTTAACAATTTATGAATTAAAGCAGCCAAATCAATAAATTTGGAATTTTATTAGCTGAGCTCAGTGACCACATATAGACTCCAGTTTCAGAATCAAAAGGAGTGGTGCTGAACTGGAAAGTCACAGAGCTTTTTAAAACAGAAAATCATAAAAAGATAAACTGTTGAAAACAATTAAGCTAGAATTTTACATGAATTTTTATTGACACTTGCATCCTGCTCCTTTGTTGAGCAGGTTAAATTTTTTCTCTTCTGGGTGCAGCTCATTCTGCTTTTCTCATAGCACTTGTACTCTGAGTAATTTTTCTCTGTTCTGGGTCAAATACAGGGCATAAGATAGTGTTTGTTATGCCTAGCTACAGGAAATGTAGAAACAAAGACTGTATTATTAAGTACCAGGGAAAAAGAAATTAAAAGTCAAAAACTGAAATACAAAGTGAATTCCAAAAACATTGGCATGAAATTATTTATTTTTGCTTCATTCATACCTTCTCCATATACTGCAAAAATAGATGCAATTCAGTGTATGAGTAGATAAAGAAACATGGCACAAGCACAGAGTAGAACATTCCCTACAGTGATTTATTGTTTGTTTGTAAAATAGTTCCATTGCACACTCTGAAATAGTCACTCAGTTTCTTGCACTCAAGTTTCAGGTTTTCCTAAAATGGACAAAGTGCATTTGCTCTTCCACTCACCTTCCTTTCCTTGGTATTGTGCTTACACTTGAAGAACTGAGATCACTTTTATTGTCTAAATATAATTACACACTGATTACTCCAGAACCCTCTGATACTTGAATGTATTTTTTCAATTCAATTCAATTCATTTCCCTACTTTTTTTTTACACCCCAGAGTTAGTGCAGAGACTCCTTTTACAGGTCCAGACATTTGCAGATTGCCCATATTTTGGAGCACAACACAAAGATGAAAAAATCGATGTACTGTGAGGACTTCACCTGGGGCCATTGTCAAGGCAGCTGGCCTCTTCTTTCAGAAACACACCCTGTGAGGAGGAGAGGTCATTTCTAATTCATGCATTGGTCAATTTGAATAGAATCTGTTTAGACTGAATGCTCCTCCCTGTGCTGTCTGCAGTACACTCTCTGTGCTGCATGGAGATCAAGGCTGCCTTCCTTCCTGTGGGCCTCACCTCTCAGGCCTCAATAACACCAGTAACCTTCAGTCCAAATGCATCAACCACACCATCAGCCTTTCTGTCACTGGCTGTCATCTACCCAAGGATTTCATGCACCTTCTTCTCAGATATGAATTCTGTGTGAACAGGATCCTGTTAAAACTTTTCTCTCACAAAGTCATTATCTTGTATCAGAGCCAGGACAGTATTCACTTGTACAGATAGAAACCCTGGAGAAGATATCAATGTGAATTATGATTAACTTGGATGAAATAGTTCCATACAGATAGGCCAAGATAGAGACAACAGTATCAGCAGGAATACAAACCTTACTAAAGGTTTTCTCCAGAAATTAATATTAAAGCCAAAGAATGCTGGTCTGCTAGAAGGCAAACTCTCAATATTTTCCTTACATGTTTGTTAAATACAGCAACACTCTGTGTAAAGCCACAAAACAGAACTTATCTGCCAGGACTGAATCCCTCACCAGCAGTGCCATATTCAGCAGCTCCCACCACCCAGTGCCAGGTGTGAGGATTCCGTGTTGTCCTGGCTCAGCCTCCCATACAGCCTCCAAGTCACACATACAAATCACTCTAGGTGCTGGCAGAAGAAATCTCTCATCAGCATGGTTTGGAGTGGTGGTTTTCATCCTGAAGGCAACATGGAGATGATGTGGACCATTCTCTGTCTAATGGCAGCTCTCCTGATGAGAGTTCTTGTGATTTTAGTTGTTTGTGGGGACCATGATATGGGAATGGAAAGACTCATCATGCCTCCCCTTGTCCTCAGGTGTGCTGTCTGATCTGACACTTTGAGAATCAGGACCAAGCTTATTGAAGCCCTAGGAGACACTGTCCCTCACCTGCACTGTCACGCAGGGCTCTGTCACTAGTAGGTACTACAGAGATGGATACACCCACCTCCTGAGAAAGCTCTACAGTGGATGGGTTACTGGACTGGTAGCACAAACTACAACCCAGCATCTAGGGCCCCATCTCCATCACTGCTGTCACTGCCAACAAGTTCTCCCTATAGCTGAACTCCGACCTCTGAGGACGGGGCTCTGTATTACTGTGCAAGACCACAAGAGAGATCAGTTAGAGCCTAGGCACAAACCTCCCTGCAGTTTCTTGTGCAACCAATGGGAGGAACACATGTCCAATTAGCTCAGAACTGAACAGGGACAAATACAAACCGATAGATCACTACCCATCAGAGACCAGGATGACACTCAACTTGGCTTCAAAGCATTCCTAACTCTGTCATCCTCACTCTCAAATCTGTTGACTAGGTATTTGCAGGAATCACACTTCACCTATTTTTACTCTTGATTCCTAAGGAGATCATTTTCTCTTGGCTGAAAAATGAATTTCCCAGAACCCTGTGCCTGCTTTACTTTGGACTCCTCCACAGAACCCTTCACGCTGCCCCTTCACTTGGAAATGCAATCAGTGCTGCACACAGATGCCATGTGCATACCTTTGCCAGCTTCCAGGAGTTTCTCAACTGGCCAGCCTCCTTCTTCTTCTTACCCCCCTCCTTCAGGCACAACTCAACACTCTGCATAATAAGAACATCATATAAATTCAGTGACAGCCAATTCCATGCATATGAAACACCTGTTTGTTTTTAAATATTTGCTATTGTTTATATTTTTCAAACTTAGAACACTGGTTACATTGCATTAGTTATGAGGTATTCTCTTCCTATCCCCCATAGAAAGTTATATTATTTGTTCTATCTTTGATTTTAAGTGTGGTGTTATTCCTTCCCTGAGAGTTTACTTATGTCAATGCCTATAGTTATAATCTATTGTTTGACGTTTGAAACTGCAGTAAGTTTTTCATTAAAATTGATTTTTCACCTGTTCATTCATTTTATAGCTTTATTGTTATATATTTTATAAGATTAGAAAATTCAGAAACACTTTGTAGGAAGCTTATACAGGTGTATCCTGTGTTGTTTGGTATTCAGAATTAGTATAATGTTCTTTCCTTTCTTTTGATGTGGTTTGTTGTATCAGCATGTCATTAAAGGTGGAGTGATCCTCAGTCACAAGCATGACATGGATGGTGTCTTGTTCCTTGCCACTAGAGTCCCCATGTTCTCATGAAATTCCTCACTAGTAATGTCTTAGTTTGTCACTGATGCCCCTTTGTGGGCAGAGAGAAAAGACAGATCTCTGATAAAGGAAAACATATCAGATTCCCAGAAGACTTCTCAACACAAACAATGAAGTCATGAAGAGCATGGAGTGAAATATTGCAGATCCTAAAGGAAAATGGCTTCAAACCCAGACTGATATACACTGCAAAAGTGTCCTTTAAAATGGATGGAGAAATAAGATACTTCCATGGCAAAGAACAGCTGAAGAACTTCATGACCATCAAACCAACCCTGCAAAGAATACTCAAAGACATTCTAGAGAGACATAGGAAAAAACCACTAAGCAAGACAGACAATTAAACATAAGGGAAAGATAAAGATACAACATCAGAAAGATAACATGTCAACAATAAACCAGAATATAACAGTTATAACCACTAATGTAAATTGCCTCAATTCACAAAATAAAAGAAACAGACTGGCAGAATGGATCAAGAAACAATATCCAAACGTATAGTGTCCACAAGGAAGCAATCTAACTGAAAAGGAAATTCATAGACTGAAATTCCAAGGAAGGAAAACAATACTTCATGCAACAGGAACTCAAAAAAGTGGGGGTAGCTTTTCTGTTTGCAGACAATGTAAACTTCAAACCAAGAATGGTCAGAAGAGATAAAGAAGGTCACTGCATACTAGTTAGGGGAAAACTTAAAGAAGAAGACATAACAATGTTAAATATATTTGCACCAAATTCCAGAGCACCCAGCTATACAAAGCAAGTATTAACAGTAATGAAAAATCAAACAGGCAATAACACAATTATAACAGGAGACCTTAACATGCCATTCACACAAAGAGACAGATCAAATACACAGAAAATCAAAGAACAGAATCACACCTGTAAAAAAATGAACTTGATAGGCGTATACAGAGTGTGCAATCCATCAAAATCAGAATATACATTCTTCTCAGGAGTACATATGACATTCTTTAAAATAAAACATATACTAGCATGCAAAACATATTTAAGTAATTGCAAAAGAATTAAAATTATCCCATGCATGTTATTGGATGATAGCACCATGAAAATAGAAGTTAATGATAAAAGCAACTGCAAAAACCCACAAACACATGGAAATTGAATAACACACTCTTGAGAAATCAATGGGTCACAGAGGAAATTAAAGAAGAAATTGAACAATATCTACAAGCAATGAAAGCAGTACTCAGAAAAAATTTATTGCACTGAGTTCCAAAATTAGGAAAACACAAGGAACACAAATAAACAACCTGATATTATACCTCAAACATCTAAAAAAAGAAGAGCAAGGTAAGCCCAAAGCCAAAAGAAGGGAGCAAATGACAAAGATCAGACCAGAAATTAATGCAATAGAGACTAAGAAAACAATACAAAGAATCAATGAATCAAAGAGTTGATTTTTTTGAAATAATAAATAAAATTGATAAAACCCTAGCCAACCTAATTAAAAAAGGAAAGAAAAGATTCAAATTCATGCAATACAGAATTAAAAAGGTGAAATCACTACTGACTCTGTGGAAATACAGAAGATCATCATCACCTGTTTTGAAAACATCTACTGTCATAGGTTCAATAACACAGAAGAAATGGACAGATTCCTAGAAACATATGAACCACAAAGGTGGATCAAGAAGATGTAAAACTGCTGAATAACCCAATTCTATTAATGAAATTAAAAATGTAATTAAGTCCTTACAAACAAAGTAGAGCCCAGGCATAGACGGATTCACTGTGGAATTCCACAAAAAATACAAACAGGACTTAATGCTGACACTCCTTAAACTCTTCAATGAAATTGAAAGGGAAGCAATTCTCCCTAAGTCATTCCTGGAAGCAAGTATTACTCTAGTACCAAAACCTGAGAAAGACCCAACTAAAAATGAGAACTACAGGCCAATCTCCCTAATGAACATAAATACAAAAATTCTCAGTAAAATATTGGCAAAAAGGATCAGCAAATCATCAAGAAGATTATACACCATGACCAATTGGGATTCATCCCAGGCATACAGGTATGGTTCAACATATGTAAATGAATAAATGTAATCCACTATATCAATAGAGCCAAAGGTAAGAATCACATCATCATTTCTATAGATGTAGAAAAAGCTTTTGATATGATCCAACACCAATTCATGATAAGAGTCTTATAGAGAATTAGAATAGATGGTCTTTACTTTAATATGATAAAGGCCATCTATGACAAAGCAACAACTGGGGCCATATTACATGGCCAAAAACTGAAAGTCTTTAAAGTCTTAAAGTCAAGCACAAGACCAGGATCTCCCTTATCTCTGCTCCTGTTCAATATACTATTGTAAATACTAGCCAGAGCAATTAGAAAAGTGAGAGAAATGAAAGGAGTAAAGATAGGAAAAGAGGAAGTTAAACTATCATTCTTTGCAGACGACATGATACTCTACATAGAACACCCCCAAAACTCCATTGAAAGACTCCTAGATATAATGAATAAAATCAGCAATGTAGATGTATACAAAGTCGATACTCAAAAATCAATAGCATTCCTGTACACTAACAGCAAAATCACTGAGAGAAAAATAAGTGAAGCCACACCCTTCACACTAGCATATTTTGCTACTCTTGTTTTCTATGGATTTCTCTTTCACTGTGCTGAAACACAATTTTCTCCCTAACAACCTAGTGGCTTTGCTCCAGATGCCTCTATACAATTTCTTTCTTTAATATGATAATTCACCATGATCTAAAATGAATATACTAATTTTTTTCTGAATGACAAGGACTTGTCTCATTCAGGAATAAATGCTTCATTTTAATAAATTAAATTCATCATGTTCCAACTTCTAAATTCTGAGAATTCACAGCCCTCTCTTCTCCTCAGCCCCCTCAGAAATGCTGGTTCCCACCTTCAGGCCCAGCAGCACATGGAAACCTCAGGAAGGAAGGGAGGGTCATCCTGGCTGGAGTCAGGGCCATGTCCAGAGGATTCTGTTCTCATCCTGTGACAGTGCATTGAACATGACTTTGGCCTGTGTTTTCCTTTCAGGTTGTAGAAATTAGAGATTCATAAACACAACATAATTCAGTGTAGCCATTCTTTCTGTCTCTCTCTTTCTCATATACAATATTAAATACTTCAGCATCATAATATTCACTATTTCTTAAACAGATTCTTATAATTTTGTCTTCATGTATTTTCTTTACTTTATATCAGGTTGTCTCAATTCTGTATTTAGCAGTCATATATATTGAAATTTTCCTAAAATATTCAAGCATACCTGTATAGCTAGTAACAGTCATAAGATTATGGTCTTCATTATCTGAGCTCATAATCAATAGAAGAAAAGCTTTACACACCCCCCTCCCACAGTTGCCTTTCTCTTCAAGGCAGAGCAGAGATAAGATTCTCACACACAGGCCACTGTCCCTCAGAGGTGACCATGGACCTCATGGTCACACTCGTACTGGGAATTCAGATGCACCTCAACATCCTCTCCCTGCCTTGCACTTGAGCTGGATCAGCACATCAGTGATGTGTCCTGGGTTAAAGACTGAGATTTCCTGTTCCTTATGTGATGTCCCAAGTGCATTGCTTGTTTCAGGCCAAAAATTGACATATTCCAGAAAATATCTTCACCTGAAGTTTACCCAAATGGGCTGTCCCACAGAAAGGAACAGTTTTCATGTGATAATTATCCAAATCCTTAGACATTTCTTGTGTGTGTCACAGGATAGGAAATCCTAGGGAAATGCAGTGTCAGGCATGCAGTGTGATGAGAGAGGATTAGAGCTGAGTGAGTTGCAGGACCCAGGTTCATCTGAGAGAACTCAGTGAACCTGTAGACAGCAGCAGAGACAGAGGAGGGGACAGGACAGCTTTGAGAGGCCTCTGCCAACATTATCTCCCATACCATGCACAGAGCCCAGAAGGCCTCAAGACCATTTCTTCCTCTACTTGGTGATCACTGCAAGATTTTTCACAGTTGGGTGTTTGCTGTGCCATGAGGTGCAGCTAGAGTTACAGACCCAGAAGGACACACCAGACAGACATATTATTTCAACCAACTGGTCACACATCTGACAGATTCAAGGATGTTTGCATCCACATCTATCCTGGTTTCTGAGGTCATGAATAGAAAGGATCAGTATCTGGAGCCCAACAGACCAGCACTGTGTTCTTCCTGGTGAGAATGTGTCTCTGTAAAACATGGATCTTCCTCATGGAGATGAACTATCAACAGGCAACTGCTGTCTCAAATTGGTGACCCTGAAATCACATCTCCAGTGTCAGTGTGCAAATGAGCTGATATTAAGACACTTCTTGCTGTGTGTAGGAGATATCTAGGACATGCACAAGATCAAGACAGTTCCCTGCCTGTAGTGGGAAGAGCAGAAAGAAACTTAACAGAGGAACTGTCCTGCACCTCAATCAAGAAGTTTCCAAAAAAGAGACATGTTCCTCCAGGCCCTGGATCACTGAGTGATCTAAAATGAGAAGTATGTAAAGACAGCAATCCTTACTTATCTTTCTCCTATAGGGAGCCTTCAAAGGGATAATCTTCAGGAAGTTAGGACTCCTTCATCCACAATTGCCCTGGTTTTCCTTTGGCAACACCAGCAGGTATCTGGGCCAAAGAAGCTATTTTCTCCACAGATGCATAACAAATTTCCAGGATCCCAGTGCAGACTGTAGGACTTCCATGTTAGAAATTAAAGGTCTTTAAAACTTTACATTTTTTTTTGAATTCCCACATTGAAAGGACTGCAGTACCATGAAGGAAGATGCTGAGAATACTGGATTTGCTCAGAGCAGAAAAAGCAATAAGGCCCTGATAAAGTACATTTAATTTCTGTCAGCCTAGTTTGCCAGATCAGAGACACCTGTCCAGGGAAATTGGAATGTCAGCAAAATCATGCTTAAACTACCTGCAGGGACCACTTCCTTCTCAAGGAGACACTGCCAGAAGATTAAAGCTCTCAACATCAGAATCTCATCACTGGAATCCTGGTGAATATGAGGGTAAGGTGACAGAGAATGGAAAGAGCAGGTTGGAGCTGAACATGGTGTCATATGAGCTGTGTGTAACACAAGTCCGGTATCCCATGTCTGAGTGCTCAACTTGGCTAGAAGGTAGCAGCATAGAGCATCATTAGTCAATAAGCACTAAACTTTGTTCTAGAATTTAACAGAATATTGTCAGTTATCATATATTTTCTCCTACATGTTACTCTTGAGCAATTTCTAGGGTTGGGATAATTTGTGTACACAGGTGCTGGAGGTTGTGCTTACTACAGGCTTTAATTCAATACAAGGCATTCACCACTAGAGACCAGTCCAGGACCCTGAGGGCCCTGCTGTGCATCACTGTGTGAAAGAGACCAGAAGTTAGATTGCTGTGCACTAAGAAAAACCATGTGGAGAATGAAAGTTGAGCTTTAGTGCACCAAGTGGCTGAGCTGCACTGTGATTCAGGTCATGAGCTGAGCAGAGAAAGAATGGGAAGGGGACTTCTGGTGGGATTGTAGAATCTTCTTATGTTCACAGACACACAGACAGAGCCACAGACACACACACACACACACACACACACACACACACACACGAATGAGGACACACAGAGACACATACACACAGTGCCCTTGGATCCTTCCTCCTTTGATGTAGCTGCTTCTTGTTTTAGTCCACATCTTTACAATATGAGGTGAGCTCCTGTGCTCTGTCTTACATTCCAACCATGTTCTTATCTTCAGAAAGCATGGGCTAAAATACACCTCAACTAAAAATTCCATTTCCAATATCTGAATTTTTCAGATAATTTAAAGCAATAATAAAAAGTTCAGTAACAAAAATGCAGAATGTAAAAATTCAGTTACCATTTCTTCCTGTAACTACAAAATCACCCAGGAATCCAAAATGCATTAATAACAGAATTTATTTAATGTTAATACCAATAAAGAGCCTGTGAACTATGGAAGTTGTCACAGACACAGTGTGCCAATTAATCTGCAAAATTTCATATGGAACCTGCTAGTGCCATGATTCCAATCTTTTCTAAGGAGTGAATTTTGGGCTAAGATAAGTAAGAAGCTTGATGTTTAGAAACAGAACTTTACATACTTTATTTCAGATACACCCATCATATTAAATTGATTAGACACATGATTGGTAATTAAAACTCCATCAGAACACTTATAAGAAATTCTTTTATTCAAGAGGCACTATTATTAGGTAGAAAGCAAGACTATTATCCAGAGACAACCAGTAGTCATTACAGAGAAATTTACTGAAACTGTTAGTTTGGTAGAAACTGAGCTCAGGGACTCACAATCACAAGGAATGTAACTGGGTAAAAGCAGGAACTTGGGAGAGATATTTTTATTATTTTACTGGAAAGTAAAAAAGAAAAAAAAGTTTTTGGCTGCTCAATAAGTGGAATCCATAAGAAAGAGAAATGACTTTCTACCTGACCTAATCACAGGTGATGGTGTGCACCTTACCCCTGCCCTATAGTAAACCAGTGAATGTAACATTCATAAAAATAAGGGCTTAGAGATATCAAAATTGAAGCAGAAAATGAAAACACTTCATGTAGAAGAAAGTTAAAAGTGAGGGTCATACAGGAAGTGGCCACATAACTGAGGGCCTTTTCCCCTGTCTGCATTGATTAAAGATGTAAAAAGCCTTTTCCCTGGAAGTTGTGCGAGGCCCTGGGATCCCAATTCAGGTACCATTGCCTGCCTTCATATTCCTACTTCAGCTTCATTAGATTTTCTTTCATGCTGTCTCTATTTTAGATCTAAAATTTATAGCTTGGTTAAAAGTAACCTTAGATATGAAGTCAAGTCACCAATTAGGCAACAGTCTAATGCACTAATATCATGACCTTAGATTAGAATATATACATACACAACAAAAGTGTTTCCACCTGCAGTCTAGTGTCTTTGTATGCCACACTCAATACCAGTAAGTGATCTAATAGATCAAGTGTTGGACTCTGTTTTAGTGACAGTTGTGATCCTCATGCTTGGCTAAGTTCATCATCAAAATTTAGGTATGTTTTGTGACATTGGATACAATATGAAGCTTTTCTGAAGTGGATGGACTGTTTTGGTTTTTCCTTCTTCTTTACTTTTTCCAAGAAACCTTTTACTGTTTGTGTGTATTTTCTTCATTCAAGCTGTAATGAAATTCTCTTTGTGGATGCATACTAATTAGCTCAATGAAAATGAACAGAGACACCATGTAAAAATCTGGGCAATAAAGCTTATGGCCTCATTCCTGATTATGGCCCCTAAACATCCCGGTTTGTCCTGGTCTGACCTGGCCAAATAATATTTTCTATCCTCAAAGGATTTGTTCTTCATGAGGACATTCACTGGGGAACATATAGGACCCAGCTACAGGAGACGACACTGAGCCCTTTAGGAAATGCAGGACAGCTCTGAACAGCCAACATTTAAGCCCTTAAAGGGAAGTATGAATCCTGGAAGTGGAAGGTGACATCACAGGAGAGAGATGGGCCCAGGAGCCAATCATTGATAAAGATGGAACTGGCTGCACACCCAATCAGGTGGGCCAAGGGAGGAGGGATCTTCCCAGCCCCTGGTGCAAAGTGAGTTCAGTGAGAGAGGCTGGAGCTGAGATCACCTCTTGTTTCTGTGATTTCTTCTTACTGAGGGCTGAAAAATAACCTCATATACCTTCTAGCATCACAATGGTAACTTGAATGATACTGGAGCTGGGAATGGGATGGAAATGTGGAAATTTAGGAAGGAAATGAGAAAACTACTGTAAACCCAGAATGTCTTTTTGGGAAGCCTCAGATACAGCTGTGTTGGGGTGATAATGGTTTGGGCAAACCTGATTTTATCCTCGAAATGACAGAAAACTATCATTTGAATTCTTTATGTGAGACCTTTTCTTGAATGATGTTACTGCATGTACAGAACCTGTAATCTCACAAAACTGAGTGTGGAGTTTTGGAAACAAAATAAGACATAAGAGGTCCTGACCTTGTGGAATGCTTTCCATGTGGGTAACCAGCCTACCAGTTTCATGTGCTCTGTAGATTTAAAATAGACCCAGATCTATCTATCTATCTATCTATCTATCTATCTATCTATCTGTCTTTCTTTCTTATTCTTTTTTACTTTCTGTTTCATTTTATTGTTTGGATACAGAGGTTATCTGTGTAGTCTGGCCTGGCCTTGAACTCTGGGCCATCCTTCTCCACAAACCTCCAGTGTGAGGTTTGAGTCACAGCACCCAGAAACAAGAATTACTTTGAGCCCAAGTTCTCTAACTCATTTCTTCAGCTTGTGGGGTCTACAAGAAACAGGATTTAGAGATAAACTGGCAGTTTTTATTTACATTTCTGTTATCTCAGGAGTTTAGTAATTAGAAGCTTCAAATAGCCATATTAGACTGGAATTTGCCTTTTATTGTGAGGGAGAAAATTCCCTGCTGGTTCAAAGCCTTAGGTCATTGTCTATTCTCATTTTAATTCTTATCAAAACACTTAACTTTGCAACTTTACCTCAGGCCCTTTCCTTACCTTTTGCCTTATTTATAAGCCAAGTAAATAAACATTTTTTAACAATTGAACTACTAAAGCAAGGCTTTTCATAGAGTTTATAATGCTGTGAAATAGTTGGGGGATGGTGATACTTTAGCTTGTGAGGGGAAATTTCCTGCAAAGAACAACTTCCTGTAGGTGCTACCTGTTAATCCCACACTGAGAAACACAGCAAACTGGTGTCTACAGGGATATAGGAGTATGATAAGTGTGAGAGTGAAAAGGGAAGTGTGTTGTCTCTGAAAGAATGGCTGTAGCCTTTGGGTTGAGCTTAGATTGGGACCTGAAATTTGAAACTCTGAGTGGGGCCTGATTGCACATGCCCTTAATCCTAGCACTCAGAAGGGTGATAATGGAGGATCCTTGCAAGTTTAAGGCAAGCCTGGGTTATGAAGTGAACTCAAGTGTATGCTGAACTGCATTGTAAGACTCTGTCTCAAAAAGAAAAAAAATTTGCTGCACTGAGATGGACTTTTTACTGAATTAGGGGTACAGTCACATAGTCAGGATCTGCATGCATACTAAAGAATAAAAACAAAAATTCTTTTTGAATAAGAAGAGCCAAGGTGATTGAAAGGAAATGGGGGAGCAGGGATATGTGAAGGGAAGCCCATTGAGCAGCCAGAATGCTAAAGGAATTCTGAGGTGAGCTTGAGCTAGTGTGACAGCATTGAAGGACTGTCTTCTTATTAGGTGGGAGAGGAAGAAAAGGTTCACAGGCCTATAGAAAGAAGGGAAACTTTGTCATGGATAAATACTACTTCTTTGACAACTTATAAGCACCCTAATCATCTCTGAGGCAAGATAGGAAATTAGAACACTACTCTTGGAGGTTTGAAAATGTGTTGGACATCACAACTAAAGTAGCATGTGAAGGAATTTCTGTTGGATACCAAAGATCTCAAGGCACATATAATGTTTCTTATTGTCCAGTGATTGACCTCAGAAATTTGACCCTTGCCTACATCATCTGAAATTGAAAGAAAATTTAATTTTTGAAACAAAATTTCTTTCATTTTGAGATGAGGCCTAACTACTTCAGCCAATCTGGAAAAAATGTTGAGAATTTGCCAGCATTTTGATTGTTGATATTGATATAAGGGAATGAAACATTTAACCTACTATATGTCCAGTACAATTTCATGTTCTCTTCAATTTAAGAATGAATTTTATGAACAGTAGAGGTTAAGAGCAGAAGTATATATTGATAGAAAGAAAGTTTCTGTCTCATAGGCAGATAGAGGGGTTTCCAAGTGTATCGACAGAGACTACACTTTATAGGAATTTTTATAGAGTGAAACCATGAGGTGAGGCAAGTGGAACGAGGAAAAAAATGAGGACCCACAAAGCAGGCAGGCATGAGCTAGGAAAGAGCTATGGTCAACCAGTAAGTTTAATTGTTCAGGCAAAATTGACTATATCAGGGACAAATAGGAAGAGAACCACAAAGCAAACAAGCATTCATTAGGGATGAATGACTCTTCCCATAAGTGTTTGTAATGGTGGCTCCTGGCTTCTCAAGGTGATCCATACATAATTGCTAATGATTATACTTAAGGGTGTGGTTGCATTTCTTTTGCCTTCTATTTTAAGATCTGGTCCACAGCAAGAGGTATGTGTTTCCTCCCAATTCACCAAATATCTGATCCACTGTGCTGGCTCCTTCAAGGGCCTAGCCCTGTCTGACTGCCTGTACTAGCTCAGCTGTCTGCAAACAAGTTGACAGGCATGTGCTAGCTTGTAAGTTACAGAGTTGTGCCTCTGCTTTGGTGGAGGGTACTGGGTCTCCTTTTTCAGTTCACACTGTCCTTAACTCTCAGAATCTCATGCATCATCCACTGTAGTGCTAGAGTATGGGGAGTGCACTACTATGGCTGGATTGGAGTTTTCATTTTTGTGGCACCAAATTTCAACAAGGGTTTAGTGTTGGGGTAAAGTAAACAAAACTGAGTCTTGGTGGTGCACAAATGTAATGCCAGCAGGAGTGTTTCAAAACAAAGGCCACCCTGGATAAGTAAGCAAGAGCTTTTTCAATATGAGATGCCCATTGTGGGTTTGTGTCCACCCCAAATTATCTTTTCTAATGTCCATGGGGCTATTTAGATAATAAAGAGAAAATCTTTGTTGTTTAAACTTATATTGAATTTTTAAGTTGGCACATAGTTTCTACTAGTGATGCATGGCACAATGCAAAGTTTACCTGCTCATGTTGGGGGATACAGAGCTGAGTCTCTGTTCTCAGAAAAAGAAACTGTGGGTGAACAACCAGTGATTCACCCTGTCCTGCCTTCTGTAAGGCACATGGGGTATTTAGTGTTGTATTATAAATTTGTCTTCCTGTTATATCTGAAATATAGATCAAGGCATTTTTATTCAGCAGGTTGAAAAATCTAATGCTTAATGATGATGTTTGCCATATCAGTTTTGTTTTTGTGCATATTCAATGCATTTTGTTGTCAGTTAATTTTAGGTTATCCTAGTCATTTTCCTGTTGAAACTCAAATATCAGTTTTGTGTCATTTCTCCCAGTCTTCATATTGTACTGCCTGTGCTTTACCCAGTTGTTTCCAGTTTGGAGAGCTGTATTCACCAGTTTCTCCTGAGCAGCTCTATCGGGAGAGCAGTGGAATCCTATTTGGAAATGTGAACACTACTGTGGGTAGTTTGTGTCTATTTTCCCTGGATTATTATTATTATTATTATTATTATTCTACTGATGTGGTCCAATCTGGTCACACTGCTTGACATGTATCCCCCAAACATGAAGATAAAATGGAAATTTTAAATTGGCAGAAGCTGAGCTGAGTGTTTAGCCATTAGGGTTAGGATTAGACATAACAATTATTTCTGTAATATGTCTTTAATGACATCTCTGTGACACAGCTTCAGGTTTATAATTTCAAATGAGTAGTGTGATTTAGCCACAGAAGGATTTGAACTTTTGGTTATTTCACCTTTTTAAGGGATAGGAACTTGTATGATACATAGAACTTATTAGAGTACTGACTACATGCATAGTTGTGTGAGAATACAGAAAGAGTTCAAAAAGGTGAATAAAGCATGAAAATTACTAGAGATAGAACACCTAGGGCCTACACTCAAGCAGAATGGGGAAGGAGATTATGCTCAGGAAAAATGGATAATTCACATTGGATATTTTTTGATTAATTTTTCCATTCAAAAATAAAACAAGTAAATTTGATTTTTCATGATATGAATTTTTGCTTTAACTCAATGAGTATGATGTAGTAGACTTGAATATGATAAGCTGCAGAATATTGGAAAGATTCTGTCAAATGTACAGATAATTTTGTGAATTTTTTCTTTCTGAGGAAATGATTCTGGTTGCTATAGGACTTTTTTGGTAAAATGTTTCCTTTTTTCCTGTGAAGATTTAAGAGAATCTGTAAATAATTACTAAATATGAAGCATATCTGTGAAGGGAATTCTTAGCTAATAAAGATTACTGTTTTGTGATGATTACTCGTGGTGAGTCTCCTAATAAGTATGAATATGCCAGCAGATTTTTAAAGCTATGCACTTCTTTGTGGATAACTGATTTATAGCACATGGCAAATAATTCACTTCATATGTGCTTGCCAACAACCAATATGACCTGGGTGGGATAATAAGTGGAAAACAAGTCCCTTATTTTTCTGTGCATGAGCAGAGATGTTTGCCACTGTCTCAGGACATTGGCATTAGCTCATGCTCTCAGAATCAAATCTTCAAACTTTCAGTGGACATTCTTCAGCAGACAGAGCCTGAGAAGTAGGGCCATATGCCAGATGCAATCTTGCTGGTCATACTTCCTCACCACATGAAGCAACATCAAGACATGTATTTCTTAATAACATGGTATTTTCAAACTCACATAATGTGACAGTAGAAGTCTAAATATCACAAGTGTCAGTTAAGTGCATTACTTTGGGAAAATTTGTAAGCCACAAGAGATTAACATTTAACCCTTGAGAAGGAAAGGGATAATATGGAAAATTTACCATGCTAAGTATTTGACTCCTCACAGGGAAGAGATTGAGGGTGGAGATACATGAAGCTCTCATTCTGCCCTCCTGCTAGGCATAGATTTCTTAAGTCTCAAATACTTTATGATGTAGGGTAAAGTTGAGTGACTTTGTTGGATATTTTATCACAGTCATAGCAAGTGACAGAGACATCTAAATATGTTAAATTAAATGAGTTTAAATATGAGGTCCCAAACAGACAAATTGTATCCTCCACATTGAGCTCCATTTCAGTCATTTTAGGATCTTTAAAAATCACATAAGAGGCCTGGAACCTACCCCATGGGCAACCTTGCCACTGGGAACATTGAAGAAGACCGTGTCAGGGGGAAGATGACTGGAACTTCCCACATGGACCCACCCTGCCACCAGGAAAATTGCAGAAGCCTACATCAGGCATAAGCTGCCTGGAACCTCCTTTGTGGGCCTGCCTGCCACAAGGAATATCACAGAAGACCACCTTAGGCATAAGTTGCCTGGGGCCTCCCTTGTGGGCCAGGCCTCTCACCTGGAATATCAAAAGAGCTCAGCAGGCTCCATTCAGTGTGAAAAAACTTGCAACTTTGTTCCCAGGCAGTGAATCTTGGACTGCAGCAGATTAACTATGTCAGTGTAGTGAGTATGCCCCTAAAATAGAGGTGTACAGTGGATAAATAAGGCCAATAGTAAAACCCCCTCCAACTAACAGTAAGACATCAGTGAGTCTGAAAAGAGTGTGTGTGATCCCTTCCTACACATAAAAAACATCAGGCAGAGTGAAAATGATAAAATGAAAAAGCATAATGCAGTCTCAAACATATAGTTCATCAGAAGCAAGTAGAGGAGACATTGAAAGAGAGGACCCTAAAAGTAACACACTGGGAATCTCTGAAAAGGTAGTGAGTGAAATAAAAACACAACTCCATGAACCTATAGAGGAAATCAAATTAGAAGTACTCTCCCATGTAAAGATAGAAATAAAAATAGTAAAGGAGTGGTTGAATGCAGCTAAAGAAGAAATAGAGAAACAAGTACATGAGCATGGGAAACTGATCAAAACCTTGAATGAACAATATAAAAAACAAGCAGAATTCATGAAACAACCTCAAAGATACATCCAAGAAACAAAAAATTCTATTGAAAGCATGCAAAGCTGCCTAAAGGAAGCTGATGATAGGATTTCAGACCAGACCTGGAGGACAGGATTGCAATTAGTATCTGGAAAAGGTAGCACTTTTTAAAATAACAAAGCAGCATGAAATGATAATCCAGAAGCTTCATGATGATGCCAACAGCAACAATATAAGAATAATGGACATTAGTGAAGATACAGGAGTCCAAGCAAAAGACAAAGGTAAAATATTCACAGAAATAATAGCAGAAAAATTCCCAAACATTGGGAAAGAATTTGATATGCAGATAAGTGAGACATATAGAAAACCAAATAGTCAGAATCAACAGAAATCCACACCAGACACATAATAATTAAGATCTCAAACATACAGCATAAAAACAGAATACTAAAAGCTTTCAGAGAAAAGACACAACTCACCTATCAAGGAAAGCCCAATGGAGTCACAGCAGACTTTTCAGCACAAACCCCCAAGCAAGAAGAGCTTGGAGTGAGCTATTTCAAACTCTGAAAGAAAACAATCTTCAACCCAGATTGATGTACCCAGCAAAACTTTCATTCAAATTTAATGGAGAAACAAGATACTTCCATGACAAAGAACAAATGAAGAAATTCATGTCCACTAAACCAACCACAGAAAGAGTACTGAAAGACATACTACACAGAATGAAAATGACCACAATCCCAAAAACAACAACAGAAAGAAGCCACCAGCTAGGATAAGCAATTAAATAAGTGGAAAAGAAGAAAGAAACAACTGGAACATAACATGGCAAAGCTGGGCCAGTACATATCAGTGATATCCATAAATATAAATGGCCTCAATTCACCTATAAAAAGATATGGATAGACAGAATGGATCAAGAAACATGATCCCAGAATATACTGTATACAAGAAACACTTCTGACACAAAAGGAAAATCATAGATTAAAAAAGTCAAAGGATGGAAAACAGTATTCCATGCAACAGGAAAGCAGAAAAAAGCAGAGGTAACTATTCTAATTGCAGACAATGTGAACTTCAAACCTAAACTGATTACAAGAGATAAAGAAGGTCATTACATTCTCGTTAGTGGAAACATTCAAGAGGAAGAACTAACAACTATATATATATATTCACCAAATACAGGAGCACCCAACTATGTAAGACAGACACTAGCAGACGTGAAAAAGCAAATATATAAGAATACAATTGTAACAGGAGATCATAACAGCCCATTGTCACCAACAGTTCAATAAGACAAAACGTCAGGAAAGAAATAACAAAACTGAATCATACCTGTGAGCAATTGGGCTTAGTAGACATTTACAGAAAGTTCCACACAACCACATCAGAATACACATTCTTCTCAGCTGCACATGGGACATTCTTCAAAATAGACCACATAGTATTCCAAAAAACAGTAAATGCAAAGGTATTGAAATCATACCATGCAAAATATTTGACCATAGTGTACTGAAATTGGAAATTAATGGCAAAAGAAATTGAAAAACCTGCATTAATACATGGAAATTAAATAACAACCCTTTCAACAACCAGTGGGTTATAGATGAAATTAAAGAACAAATAAATCAATACTTACACTTCAAAACAGAAAATACAGAAACAACATACTATAAATTGTGGGCTGCAGTGACAGTGGTCTTAAGAGGGAAATATATAGCAATAAATTTTCATATCAAGAAAACATAATGAGCACAAATGAACAACCTAATGCTTCATCTCAAGCTCCTAGGAAAAGAAAAGCAAGCTAAACCCAAAGCTCATAGAAGAGAGGAAATTGTAAAGATTAAAGTAGAGATCAATGCAATTGAAAATAAAAAAATGAAAAGATTTAATGAATCAAAAAGCTGTATTTTTGAGAAAACAAAAATAGTGACAAACCATAGCTAACCTTACTAAGAGAAAGAAAGAAAAAACACAGATTCATACAATAAGAACTGAAAAGGGAGAAATTACTACTGATCCCATGGAAATTTGAAAGATCATGAATACCTACTTTGAAAATCTCTACTCATATAGAGGGGAAAATACAGAGGAAATGGACAGATTTCTAAAAACCTATGAACTACCAAAGCTCAACCAAGAAGATATAGCAATTTTGAACAAGCCAATATCAGCTATTGAAATTGAAAATGTAATTAAAAACTTACCAACAAAGAAAAGCCCAAGTGCTGATGGACTCAGAGCTAAATTCTACAAAAAATTTAGAAAAGATTTGATGCCAATACTCCTTAAACTCTTCAATGAAATTAAGAAGAAAGCAATGCTCTCTAAATCATTCCTGGAGGCAAGTATTACTCTGATATTAAAAAGAGAAAGATCCAACCAAAAGGAGAACTATAGGCCAATCTCACTAATGAACACTGATGCAAAGATTCTCAGTAAAATATAGGCAAACAATGCAGCAAATCATCAAGAAGATTATACATCATGACCAAATGTGGTTCATTGCAGAAATGCAGGGATGGTTTAACATACACAAATCAATTGATGCAATACACCACATCAACAGAGCCAAAAACAAAAACCACATGGTCATCTCCATAGATGCAGGAAAAGATTTTGACAAAGTCCAGCACATGTTCATGATAAAAACCCTTCAGAAACTCAGAATGCGTGGTGTCTACCTCAACCTTATAAAGGCCAGCCATGACAAACCAACAGCCAACATTATACTAAATGGACAAAAACTGATAGCTTTTACTTTAAAATCAGGAACAAGACAAGGATGTCCACTCTCACCACTCCTTTTCAATATAGTTCTGGAAACACTAGCCAGGGCAATCACACAAGATAGAGAAATAAAAGGAGTAAAGATAAGAAAGGAACAAGTTAAATTTTCACTATTTGCAGATGACATGATACTCTATATAGCAGACACAAAAGACTCCATTAAAAGACTGCTAGAAGTAATAAACAAGTGCAGCAGTGTAGCTGGATACAATGTCAATGCTCAAAAATCAATAGCAAACAAAAAACTCAGAGAGAAATTATGGAAATGTCGCCCTTTACCATAACATGTAAAAAAATGAAATACTTCAGAATCAACCTAACTAAAAATGTAAAAGACCTATATGCTGAAAATTATACTATGCTGAAAAAGGAGATTGAAGAGGATGTTAGAAAATGGAAGGACATTCCTTGCTCTTGGTTAGGAAGAACCAATATTGTGAAAATTGCCCTACTCCCAAAACTGTTATACAGATTTAATGCAACCCCAATCAAAATACCATTGACATACCTCACAGATCTAGATAAGACACTCTTAAAATTCATTTGGAAACAGAAGAATCCTAAAATAGCAAAGGCAATTCTAGGCAACAAAAGCAAGTCAGGAGGCATCTTAATTCCTGACTTGAAACAGTACTATAAAGCCACAGTGATAAAATCAGCATGGTACTGGCAAAGAAATAGACCTGACAATCAATGGAACAGATTAGAAGAAGGAAGCACAATTACAAAGACATGCAGCTACCTTATATTTGACAAAGGGGCTAAATATGTCCACTGGAAGAAGGATAGTCTGTTTAATAAATGGTGTTGGGAAAATTGGCTCTCCACATGCTGAAGACTGAAACTAGATCCAAGCCTATCACCACGCACAAAATTAAATTCTAAGTGGATCAAAAACTTAAATATTAAAAGAGAAACACTAAATCTACAGGAAGACAAGGTAGGTAGAAGTCTTGGAGACATTGGGGTAGGCAGAGAATTCATGAACAAAGCTCAAACTGCACAGGAAACACTCCAAAGAATCAACAACTGGGATATCATATCATTGAAACGTTTGTGCACTTCAAAAGAAATAACCAACAGAGTGAAAAGAAAACCCACAGAGTGGGAAAGAATTTTAGCCAGCAACCCCTCACAAAAAGGACTTACATCCAGAACATATAAAGAATTGAAAAACATCAAGCCCCCCAAATTCAAAGACCCTCTCCAAAAATGGGCATCAGACTTAAACCACAGTTCTCAGAGGAAGATATACAAATGGCAAATAAATGCATGAAGAAATGTTCATCATCACTCATCATTTGAGAAATGCAAATTAAAACAACATTGACATTTTGCCTCACTCTGGAAAGAATAGCTACCATCAAGAAATCAATTGATAACAAATGTTAGCCAGGCTACTGGGAAAAGGGAACACTGCTCCACTGCTGGTGGGAATGTAGACTGGTGCAACCATTATGGAAATCCATATGGAGAATTCTCAGAAGACTAGGATTGAAAGCCCCATTCAATCCAGCTATTCCTCTCCTGAGTATTTTCCCAAATAACTGAAATGTTTGTATCACAGGGATATATGTGCACCCATGTTCATAGCAGCACAATTTGAAATAGCTAAGTCTTGGAAACAACTAAGATGCCCATCTACTGCATAGTGGATGAAAAAGATGTGGCATTTTTATATAATGGAATATTACTCAGGTATAAAAAATGATGATCTTGAGGCCTTCATAGGTAAATGGAGACAACTTGAGACTATCCTCATTAGTGAAATAAATAAGAATCATATTTATGAATATCATATTGTGTCTCTAGTGTAAAAAGTAAATAAGAACTACAAGAGTAATAAAACCAAAATGTGTAATTGCTATTGTAAAAAAGAGAGGAAAAGAAAGTGCTCTAAGGGATATAAATGCATGTATGTTTGAGTTTGTAAAATAGATGGCCATATTGCTGAATCTTTGTTGGGTCTTCGAGCAGAACTGGTTTTAGTGTCACTGTTTGAATGTCTACTATGTATCCTTTACTTTTGTAACTTGAAACACTACATCCAAGATGACAATATGTAATATATAAACTAGTGATTTCTTAGTGGGTTTTTTCTTTTTCCTTTTTTTCCTTTCTTTTTCTTTTACAATTCTGTATTGTAGCTACCATTTTTCTGTTTTGCTTTTTTTCTTCTCTTTAACTAAAGTTTTAAAAATGTATAATTGCTATTGTAAAAAAGAGGAAATAAGAAATGCTATAAAAGATATAACTGCATGTATATTTAAGTGTGCAGGATTGATAACCATATTTTGAAGTTCTTGTTGGATTGTGGAACAGATCTGTTTGCAGTCTCACTGCTTGAGTCTCCACTTTGTGTGATTTAATTTGCAACTTGAACAACTATTTCTAAAAGAAAAATATGTAATTTATCAACTAGTGATTTCTTTCTGTTTATCTTTGTTTTGAAATTCTGTAATATTTCTATCTATTTTCTGTTTTTTTCTCTTTAAATAAAAAAAGAAAAAAATTACATAATAATTTTTTAAAAGTTTCACATGAGTAAATTTTAACATACACTTTAGCATTGAGTGTAATCAAAATAATTGTTAGGACTCTTTCCAGGCATGTGTAAATTACTGTCTTATATCTAGAGCCATGTTTAAATGAATAAAATGTTGAATACATTAGCTTCTATAGTTTATAGTGACTTCTATAGTTTGTAGTGCTAAAAGTTGAATGTTATGATAGGAATTATATAACAGAAGGTGACATAATGCTGTAAAAGACTACATGCAAAGGGGCTGCCTATTAAACACACAAATTAATCTCTTAAGTGGGTAAATCACATGTACCTGAAATTTTTTTTAAACTGTGAATCAAAGCCACAATCTCACATTGTGAGGTAAGCATTGTGTTGCTGAGCTGTATCCCTGGCCTTGTAAAAGTCATTTTTTCTCCTGAGTGCCGAGAGAGAAGCATCATGGGTCATGTAATTATTATAATTCATTAATAGTTACTGGACATTGTATAAAAGGAGATGCTAAATGATGTACTCTGCACTTTTTATAGTTGTTTCATTTGTGATTTTCACATTTTTGAAATTATGTCAATGTGAATTGCATGTGTTATAATGCTGATAATTTCAATCCACTTGTTTATACCTGATACATATTTACATTGGTACATATGTTTTTCAATACAGAGATACTGTTTGTTATACTTTATCTTATAAATTCTATTAAATTTTTATTGGAATTTTAATTTTTCCACTATATACACTGTTGTTTGAAAGTGAATGCATTTATATGCCTTCCAACTTGTTCTCTGCTAATTTACTTTGTTTCTTGTGTTTTTTTGTGTCCATTGACCTCATTCTGGGATGTTTTTCCACTAGATATTAATGTATTTAATTACATTAATTACTCCATAATACCTCCAATAATTGTAAGAGTTTCTATTATTGTTTAGAATATGCACAAATATAAAGCAATGAAATATCCTATTTTCTATGAGGTGATTATCATTTTTATATTGCAGCAGTGTTCTTTAGTTATCTTTTTGTACTCAGCTCCCTGAGGCTCAGGGATGGGCCTCTGATGGGCACTGCTGATCCTGGTCTCAGACTTCCCAAAGACCGTGATGCATTGTGATGCCATGCACTCAGCTCACAGCTGCAATAATGAGATTCCCTCTGCCCTATGTTCTCTAATGTTCTGAATTGAAGTCTTTGTTCTTTTCCAGAACCTTCAGTCATTGTTTTTAATATGTTTTGAGGCAACAATTCTGAGTAACTGAAATAATTCCAAATGTGCACTCATTGTCATGAATTGTGAAATAATTATTTAAGCTATTTTTTAAAATTGTTTCATTTAAAATTTTTGATTTGATCTCTCATTGTAAGAGTATTTTTTTCAGCTTTTAATTTCTAATTTCCTTCCAGTATTGTTTAAGAACCTGCTTTGTATGACTACATTACATTCTGTATTGCTGCTCTGAGCCTGGACCACATGTGTGAATACTTCTTGGCTTGTTGTGAGGACAGTGTACTATTTATTTCTGTGATAAAACATTTGACAGAATCCATCTGATACATTGGTTTAAATTGTTATCTTGTTGATTTTATTTGTTACTTGTAAGACTTCTCTCCTTGACCTGTCAGTCACTGATGGATTTATTTTGAATTTTTAAATATATACTGGTAAAAGACAGATTTTTCTCTTCCAATCCTGTTTCTGTTTATGTAGTTGGTTGCTCTGTGTAGTGGGATATGTATTAGGAATGATTGTTTTCAAGATAATGCAGCTTCAGAAGATTTGCTGAATGTGTGCCACCCAGGTATGACTTTTTCATTTAGGTTTCTATTTAATCTATCCTCATCAGTGTCCACATAATATCCACTGCTCTCCAGATCATGAGAGTATTTGCCCATTACCTAGTTTTCTAGCTATTAATCAGCTCTGACACCTGTTCTCTCAGTCCCTTTTAATGTGAACTTTTCTCCTGAAAAATGTGACTTGCTCTGCTGATAAGCTGACCTGTTCCAATTTTTGTGAATTTAGCATTTCATGACAGTTAGCTGTGGATTCGTTGCACTGATATTTGCAACTGTAGTTTGCTTATCATTATGTAATACAGATACTGTCTCATTATTTCATGTCTGAAGACAGATAAACAAATAGGAATCAATAAGTACCTGTATTGCAATTTGTTGTTTTAATCACTTAAAGAAAATCTTACTCTCAAAGGTTTTTTGGTTAGATTTAATGATAACAATGAAAGTGTACCCAGTGTATTCAGAAAGTTTCACCATTGGGTCTTAGGCAAGGAATAAAAGGAGCAAGGTGATAAAATCCCTTCAGGTCAGAAGGTATTATTACATGATTGATGACAACTTCTTTAGAAATTTTCTAAAGTTTACAATGTGTACTTTTTCATGGAGACTGTTCTTTTTGTTTCTTTTCTTTAAGTTTTCAGGAACTACAATAAAAATTGCACAGAGAAATGTTTTGTGATTTTTTTGTGGAATTTCTCAATTTAGTCATTTCTCACTGTTGTTCACAAGGGCTGGTATGTGAATCAAGGCCAAAGTAGCTTCTCATTTAGTCTTTTAGTCAAAGTTTTGGAATTTTTATTTTTACTTGAAAACTGTCATGGTTTACATTGATGGCCCATCATGTGTTTGCATTGTGCATTTGTGATTGGTTCATAGCCTTGTGCTTGGATTGATGGTGTCAATGCTACACCCACCTATGGGTGAAGCCATCATACAATGCAATGGCTGGAAGAAAGCATGTATCTTTCTCTTTTTCCAGTTTCTGCCCTGCTGTTTGCAGCCACCATGAGCTATGGAGCCGCCATGACACCCTGCCTTGGAGCCAAATGAGTATGTGCTGAAACCTCCAAAACCTGTAAGAAATAAACCTTTCCTTTCCCAACTTTGGGCATCAGGTATTTTGTCATAGCGATGAGTAAAAAGTACTTAAGACAAAAAGAATAATGTGTATTCCCAGGACTCATAATACAAAATATTTTCTGGACATTAGAAAGAATTCCCTTTTCTGTGGAGTTTCATACACTCCATAGTAAAGGAGTTTGTTGAATTTGTGGAGCTGATTGTTGGTTAAATAAATCTAATTATTTTGTTCTTCCAGACTTCTGTATTGTTTGATTTTTCACAAATGTGATTTAGATTTCCTTTCTATTCAGTATTTCTCCTGAGTTGAATAAGTTTTTAATATTTTTAGATTTGTGCTTATTGATCTAAACTCTGTATGTAAAACCTTGTACTGTTTTCCCAATCAATGTTTTCCTCTTTAATTCACATCTTCATAGATTTCAATTTCTTCTAATTTTCACAGCTGGTTGATATTGTTCTGAGGAAAGATTTTTATTAACTGAGTGTTTTTTAGTATGAATTGCACAGTCATTTGTGTTTCTCTCCCAATTCAAAAGTTCTCCAATGCACATAGGTGAAGAGAGTGTACAGTCCAGATTGCTAAGGACATACATGTCTCTCTCTGAATGTAAATAAAACACATTGTGCTTTGTTCCTGAAAGCATAACATTAGCTGAATCATGAAATAATATTCTACTTAAATGTGGATGCATCGAAGGTTGTCATCCTTTTCTGATACCCACTTGTCATTCTCTGTGAATCATCCACTGATATGAATGTTGAAATCTGAATTTTTTTTTCTTTATTATGCAAAATGTTTCCTTTCTCACAAGTATTGAATTTTTGTAGCTTTTTCTAACTTTCATCTATAATTATTGAGCTAATCAAAGATGTGTTTAGTTTGTTTCTTTTTGGGAATTGGAAATTGAACTCAGGACCTTATACATGTTGACAGGTGCTTGTATCACCAAGATATATCCTTGGTACAAAGATGTGATTTGTAAACACCTGTGAATTAATTTTAATTTGGTGAAGGAGTTTGAGGAATGGCCTCACTTTGTAGTCTGAACTGTCCTTATTGCATAGCCCAGGCTGGCCACTGTATGCATGGCAATGCCTTGTAATCCTCTGACATCAGCCTCCCAAGTGCTTGGAGAATCTCCATGTACTACCCCAATGAGCTGAACTCTTCCTTTTGTATTTAGTAACCTTCTCTATAGAATGGTTAAATAAACCTTTATTTTCATTAAATTTTTGTTATTCATAAACCTTCTTACATAGTTAACTAAATATTTATCTATGAAACCACTTTCAAGATTCTAAATATCTTCTACAAAAAAGATGACATCAGTGTTATGAATAACCAGATGTTTGTAAATTGTGATCTGCAGGCTCCATCTTTGAGCTCTGCTTTAAATTCAGTGAAAAGTACAGTATAGCACAAGCCATGCTACAGTTCCTTGATCACATTGGCTGTTATACTCTAGCATCAGTGTTACTGTGTGACAATATTTGAATGTACTTGGGTTTTGATGGACATGACATGCAGTTAATACATGAAAGAATAACCTTCAGTTAGACTGCTTATGACAGGGGCTGAGATATATCAGGTTGTGTGCACATTTACTTCAGGATGCTGGTCATTACATCAGATATAGTGACTTTTGAGGATGTAGTACTGAACTTCACCCCAGAATAGTGGGATTTGCAAAGAAGAGTACAAAAATTGCTCAAGAAATCTAAGGAGATTGACACACATAAGAGAAATGGAACATTCCTTAAATGTCAGTGTGTGAGCCTAAGTATTACAACAAAGGAACTTAAAGCAATGAGATCATGTTACACTTTATTTAACCTCAGAAAAATATCCAGAGATACATTTGATTTTATTTCATTTTATCTGAGAATCCATAGAAAAGTACGTGAATGTAGGAATCAGAGGTGATGCTCATACTATGTAAGAAATAACAGTATTTAGTATATCCATTTAAAAATTGACTTCATGACCAACATCATGTAAATGTATGAGAATAAATTTTAATATTTTATTTTGATATGTAGAAAATGAACAAATTATGAATTTTGATAGAAACTCATCTTCAAATTATCCATTTTTATATGTATGTGAATACTGAGACTTTCATGATCTAAAAATTTCTTCACATAGAATAAATACTCAAAATGCAAATGAATGCTTCTGTTACAATAACTACTTTGAAAGTATCCTGTAGAATGTTGATCTGTTCATGTTTAAAATTCCTCATAAATTATTGGTACAGAAAACAGAAACATAGTAATTAATATACAGCAATCTGAAAGATAAACTAATATGTTTCATATTGTTTCATGTGAACACCCATCAGTATATAGTTGTGTTTTTTGTTTTTTACTTTTGAACCGTGATTTTATACTGTAGGTCAAATTGACTTTGGACTTATTGTGTAGCCCATACTAGCCTGAAGCACTGAGAAATTCCTGCCTCAACTTCTTGACTGTTGAGTTGTTTTACTGTGTCATTATGTGCAATCATTCTCTCAGTATATTGTCAAATACATCAAAATCACCAAATGTTAGTGATCCATGCAGTGTGTTGTTCAAGGCAGCACATGAAAGGGGCTTTACAATATCTAATACAAGAATCAACTCACAGTAGCTGAACACTAGGAAGATCTTAGATGCCCATAACTGGATGACAAGGTAAAGAAAATGTGGAGTCAGCTCATCATGGTTGTGCATGCTTTCAACCCCAGTACTCTGGGAGACTGAATCAGCAGGATGACAACTTGAAGTCTAGTCTAAGCAAGTTCATAGTCAATAAGAATCTCTCTAAAAGAAAAACAAATAATAAATCAGCAAATGCAATTTAGTCTAAGACCAGTGTTTAACCCTCTACACTGAAAAAAATATGCTACACAATGTACCATGATATCGATTCCCAAGAAACAAAAAGAGTTGGACCTTAAGTGAGATAAATCAGACACAGAAATGGAAATATCAAAGATTTTCTCTTAAATGGGAAATTAAAAGCATATTTGAGAAGTAAAAGTAAAGAGAGATAATATGAGATGAGAAATCCTTCCTTTCTGTAGATGAGAAAGATGATCAGGCTAAATAGACAAGGGGGAGAAGGAAGACCTGAAGAGCTAAAAAATGATCAGTATTTGATAGTAATTTGTAAAATATTGTAAAATGATATTATGTACTGGAATCATATACTAATTTAAAATTGCCAATTGAAAACCATCCTTTTAGAATGAATAGTACTTTGAAAGATGTCCTGCAGGGCAATGGGTCAGTTAACTAAGAGAATTACTTAGCAGGCTTCAAACCAAACTTATCATCATAAACCTCAAGTGTTAATGTGCAGCCCATTTCATTGTGATTGATATATTTCTTTCTATTTCCTTACAGATAGGATGGAGAGAATCATTTGTGAACTGAAGAGCAGCATAAATGCAATGAAGATGTAGAGACCTGCAGTGATTTCCAGTCCTTTTGGAAGCATAAAATAAGGAAGACTGGAGAGAAAACCCTGAGAATTGTGGGCAGGACAGCTCTGATCTTAGTGAACAAAATCACCATGGGCAGAAAACATATGTAGATAAGGAAAGTGTGAAAGCCTACACAACACCTGACAGTGCTTAAATCCATGAGAGCAATCACAGTTCAGGGAGCTCATATGCATGCAAACACTATGAGAATAGTTTTATTTCTTCATACCATATTAAGAAAGATTTTAGAAAATATGGTTGAGGGAAACACCATTTAACTGAGAAGTGTACAAAAGCATTATATCATAGTAATTCCCTTAAAAACCATAAAAAATTTCACAATGGAAATCAACCATATGAATGAAAGCAATGTGTGAAAGCATTCAGTACACACAATAGCTGTTAAATACATAAAAGGATACACACTTGGGAGCAATCCTACATATACAACAAATGTAGGAAAGCATACATGAATGCCTCACATTTTAAAATACATGATAGAACATGGGCCCGCCCTGCCACCACAAACTTAGCAGAAACCTGCATCAGGCATAAACTGCCTGGAACCTCCCCCATGGGCCCGCCCTGCAACTGGAACTTAGCAGAAGCCTGGATCAGGGGTAAGCTGCCTGGAAACTCCCCTGTGGCCCCCCCTGCCACCAGGAACATAGCACAGCCTGCATCAGGCATAGACTGCCTGGAACCTCCCTGTCACTGGGAACTTAGCAAAAGCCTGCATCAGGGGTAAGCTGCCTGAAACCTCCACCATGGGCCCACCCAGACACTGGGAACTTAGCACAAGCCTGAATCAGGTGTAAGCTGCCTGGAACCTCCACTGTGGGCCTGCCATGCTACCGGGAACTTAGCAGAAGCCTGCATTAGGTATAAGCTGCCTGCAAACTCAACCGTTGGGCCGGCCCTGCCACGGGGAACATCTGAAGACCTCAGAAGCCTCCAGTTACTGTGAAAAACTATGGAACTTTGCTCCCAGGTGGCAAAGCTTGGACTACAGTAGATTAACTATATCAGTGTGGTTAGTATACACCTAAAATAGAGGTGTACAGTGGATAAATAGGGCCAGTAGTAAAACCCCCTCCAAATAAATGTAAGACTTTGGTGTGTCTGAAAAGAGTGTGTGTGATCCCCTCCTACACATAGAAAACATCAGGTATAGTCAAAATGACAAAACAAAAAAGCAAAATGCAGTCTCAAACATATAGTTCACCAGAAGCAAGTATAGGAGACATTGAAAGAGAGGACCTCAAAAGTAACACAGTGGGAAGCTCGGAAAAGATACCAAGTGAAATAAGAAAACAACTGCATCAGGCTATAGAGGAAATCAAATTAGAGGTACTCTCCAATGTAAAGATAGAAATAAAAACTTTAGTAAAGGAGTTGTTGAATGCAGCTAAAGAGGAAATAGAGAAAAAAGTACATGAGCATGGGAAACTGATTGAAATTTTGAGTGAATAATATAGAAAAAAGCAGAATTCATGAAAAAAAATTAAAAAGACATCCAACAAAACATTCTATTGAAAGTGTGCAAAACTGCCTAAAGGAAGCTGAGGATAGGATTTCTGACCTTGAGGACAGGATCACAACTAGTGATCAGGAAAGGATAGAACTTTTAAAAATAACAAAGCAACAAGAATTGACAATCCAGAAGCTTCATGATGATGCCAAGAGCAACAATAAAAGAATAATGGGCATTAGTGAAGATACAGGAGTCCATGAAAATGATATACAGAAAGTATTTACAGAAATAATATCAGAAAATTTCCCAAACATGGGGAAAGAATATGACATGCTGATAAGTGATGCATATGCAACATCAAACAGTTACAATCAACCTAAGTGCACACCCAGACACATAATAATTAAGATCTCAAACATACAGCATAAAAACAGAATACTAAAAGCTGTCAGAGAAAAGACACAACTCACCTATCAAGGAAAGCCCAAAAGAATCAGGGCAGACTTTTTAGCACAAACCATCAAGAATACACATTGTTCTCAGCTGCACATGGGAAATTCTCCAATATAGGCAATATATTATCCCATAAAACATTCTTGAGTAAATGCAAAGGTATTAAAATCATACCATGCATAATATCTGACCATAGTGCACTGAAATTGAAAATTAATGGCAAAAGAAATTGTAAAACCTGATAAATATATGGAAATTAAATAACAGCCTCATGGACAACCAGAGGGCTACAGATGAAATTAAAGAAGAAATAAAGCAATACCTACAATTCAATGAAAATATAGAAACAACCTATTGTAATCTTGGGATACAATGAAAGCAGTCTTAAGAGGGAAATATACAACAATAAATTGTCATATCAAGAAAATAGAATGAGCACAAATAAACAATCTAATGCTCCATCTCAAGCTTCTAGAAAAAGAAGAGCAAGCTAAACCAAAGCTCATATAAGAGAGGAAATTGTAAATATTAGAGCAGAAATCAATGCAATTGAAACTAAAAAAATACAAAGAATTAATGAATCAAAAAGCAGGTTTTTTGAGAGAATAAACAAAATTGACAAACCCCTACCTAACCTTATCAAAAATAAGAAAGAAAAACCCAAATTCATGCAATAAGAACTGAAAAGGGAAAAATTACTACAAATCCCTTGGAAATTCAAAAGATCATGAAGACCTACTTTGAAAATCTCTACTTATAAAGAGTGGAAAGCACAGAGGAAATGGACAGATTTCTACAAACATGAACTACCAAAGCTCAACCAAGAAGATATGGCAATTTTGAACAACCCAATATCAGCTATTGAAATTGAAAATGTAATTAAAGACTTACCAACAAAGAAAAGCCCAAGTTCTGATGGATTCAAAGCTGAATTCTAAAAGAAATTTAGAGAAGATTTGATGTCAGTACTCCTTAAAGTCTTCAATGAAATTGGGAAGAAAGCAGTCCTCCCTACATGATTCCTGGAGGCAAGTATTACTCTGATACCAAAACCAGAGAAAGATCCAACCAAAAAGGAGAACTATAGGCCATCTCACTAATGCACATTGCTGCAAAGATTCTCAACAAAATACTGGCAAATGGAATGTAGCACATCATCAAGAAGATTTTAAATCATGACCAAGAGGGGTTCATTCCAGGCAAGCAAGGATGGTTTAACATATACAAATCAATAAATGTAATACACCACATTAACATAGCCAAAAACAAAAACCACATTGTCATCTCCATAGATGCAGAAAAATCTTTAGATGAATTTCAACACATGTTCATGACAAAAACCCTTCAGAAACTCGGAATACACCATGTCTACCTCAACCTTATAAAGGCCATCTATGACAATCCAACAGCCAACATTATACTAAACTGGAAAAAAATGAAAGCTTTCAATTTAAAATCAGGAGCAAGACAAGGATGTCCACCCTCACCACTCCTTTTCAATGTAGTTCTGAAAACACTATCCAGGGCAATAAGACAAAAGAGAAAAATAAATGGAGTAAAGATAGGAAAAGAAGAAGTTACATTATGACTCTTTGCAGATGACATGATACTCTATGTAGAAGACCCAAAAAACTCCATTTAAAGTCTACTAGAGGTAATAAACAAGTTCAGCAGTGTAGCTGGATACAAAGTCAATTCTCAAAAATCAATAGCATTCCTGTATACAAACAAAAAACTCACTGAGAAATTATGGAAATATCGCCCTTTAGAATAACATGTAAAAAAACGAAATACTTAGGAATCAACCTACCTAAAAATGTAAAAGAACTCTATGCTGCAAATTATAATATGCTAAAAAAGGAGATTGAATGGGATGTTAGAAAATGGAAGGAAATTCCTTGCTCTTGGTTAGGAAGAACCAACATTGTGAAACTTGCCATACTCCCAAAATTGTTATACAGATATAATGCAACCCCAATCAAAATACAATTGACATTCCTCACAGATCTAGAGAAAACACTCCTAAAATTCGTTTGGAAACAGAAGAAACCTAGAATAACAAAGGCAATTCTAGGCAAAAACAGCAAGGTAGGAGGCATCTCAATTCCCAACTTGAAAATGTACTATAAAGCCACAGTGATCAAATCAGCTTGGTACTGGCAAAGAAATAGACCTGAGGATCAATGGAACAGATTAGAAGATGCAAGCACAACTACAAAGACACTCAGCCACCTGATATTTGACAAAGCAGCTAAATATGTCCACTGTAATAAGGACACTCTCTTTAATAAATGGTATTGAAAAAATTGACTCTCTACATGCCAAAGACTGAAACTATATTGAAGTCTATCACCATGTACAAAACTAAAGTCTAAATGGATCAAAGACCTAAATATTGAAACAGAAACACTAAATCTACTGAAGGCAAGGTAGGGAGAAGTCTTGGAGACATAGGGGTAGGCAGAGAATTCATGGACCAAATGCAAACTGCATGGGAAACACTTCAAAGAATCAACAAATGGGATCTCACATTGTTGAAAAATTTCTTCACTTCAAAGGAAACCACCAACAGAATGAAAAGAAAACCCACAGAATGGGAAAGAATTTTTGCCAGCAACCCCTTAGACAAAGGACTTGTGTCCAGAACATATAAAGAATTGAAAAACATCAAGCCCCACAAATTCAAAGACCCTCAAAAAATTGGCATTTGAGGTGAACACACATTCTCACAGAATGATATACAGATGGCAAATAAATACATGAAGAAATGTTCACCATCACTGGTCATTTGAGAAATTCAAATTAAAACAACATTGAGACTTCATCTAACTCTGGAAAGAATAGCTGCCATCAAGAAATCAACTGATAACAAATATTGATGAGGCTGTGGGGAAAAAGGAACATTGCTCCAATGTTGGTGGAAATGTAGACTGGTGCAACCGTTACGGAAATCCATATATAGAATTTTCAGAAGATTAATTGGAAGCCCCATTCAATCCAGCTATTTACTTCCTGGCTATTTTCCCTGAAGAACTGAAAAGTTCATATCACAGTGATATACGTGTACCCATGTTCATAGTTGCACAATTTCTGATAGCTAAATCCTGGAAACAACCAAGATGCCCATCAACTGCAGAGTGAATGAAAAAGATGTGGCATTTTAATACAATGGACTATTACTCAGCTATAAAAAAGGATGATCTTGATATCTTTATAGGCAAATGTAGACAACTTAAGACTATCCTCATAAGTGAAATAAATAAGAACCATATTTATAAATATCATATTGTATCTCTAATGTAAATGTAAATAAGAACTACAAATGTAATGAAAACAAAATGTGTAATTACTATTATAAAAAAGAAAGGAAAAGAAAGTGCTCTAAGGGATATAACTGCATGTATGTTAGAGTGTGTAAAATAGATGACCATATTGCTGAATCTTTGTTGGATCTTTGTGCAAAACTGTATGTAGTCTGACTGTTTGAATGTTTACTATGTACCCTTTAACTTTGTAACTTGAACAACTACATCCAGGATGACAGTATATGATTTATAACTACTGATTTCTTACTGGGGCTTTTTCTCATTTTCCTTTTTTTTCTTTATTTTTCTTTCTTTCTTGTAGAATTCTGTATTGTTCTACCCTTTTATCTGTTTTGCTCTTTTTTCCTCTCTTTAAATAAAATTTTAAAAATGTATAATTGCTATTGTAAAAAATGAGGAAATATGAAGTGCTAAAAAAGATATAGCTGCATGTATGTTTAGGTGTGTGGGACTGATAACCATGTTTCTAGGTTCTTGTTGGATTGTTTAACAGATCTGTTTGCACTCTCACTGCTTGAGGGTCCATTTTGTGTGCTTCAATTTAGTAACTTGAAAAACTATTTCTAAAAGAAAAATATGTAATTTATCAACTAGTGATTTCTTACTGTTTATCTTCTTTTCTTGAAATTCTGTAGTATTTCTACTTTTTTCTGTTTTTTTTCTCTTTAAATAAAAAATAGGAAAAAATCTGACTTAATAAATTGCAATCATGCTAATGAAAACTTCCTGGGGGGTTATGGCCAAAATCCAAATGGTAGGTCAATCTTCCAAAAAAGTGAAATCTAAAATGTTGGGTTCCATTTAGGTATTGTTAATGTCTTCATCATTAACTCCAATGTCATTAAACTGAATTTTGTCATCATCTCTGGCACCAAATGTATCAGTTTCATTGATCTTACCATGCTCAGGATGCTCGTCATATGCTTTTAGACTTCTCACTTTGTCTGAATTGTATATAAGAATCACATCAGCTTTGTTATCCTAGTAATCTGGAGACCTATTAGTATGATGTCTGAGGTATTTATCCAAACCTTTTTCCTCAGATTCCCCCGGATATGACATAACCTCTTCACACCATTGAAACACATTGCTTCTAATCATCTTTTTCCCAAAATCTTGATTACTTGAGCATATTCTTGCCTGCCCTCTTTGAACACCAGTTCTCTTTTTTCAGATTCCTCCTCATTCTCACCTCTGCACCTGTTTTTATCTCCTTTACTTCTATTTTTGGGCATGGCGGTAATGATGATGGAATGGCTTCTTGGACTTCTTCCCCCAGGTAGCTTCATCTCTTCTGAGGGCAATACGAGTGCAGCAAAAGACTGTGTGGGAGAGACCAGCCCTTTTTTAAGTTTTAAAGTGAAAACAGAATAGAAAAGATGATACAAGATTTCAAAGCAACATGATAGGAGATTAAAAATTGTTAATATATTTCATATTTTTACCTTCAAATCAGTTGCTCAGATTACAAAATATGGACAAGAATAAATGATCAATGAAAACACAAACCATTGCTAGTAACCTGTTACAGCACCTGCAGCTTCTTTATCTGAACTTTATAATTTTTCCTGTTGTGTCTTTTTGTAATATGCATTGGAAACTGTTTACATAGATGTTCAGGAAAGCAAAACTTATAAAGGCTATGGTTTTTCAACCTCTGGAATTTAAAGACTGAAACTAACACAAGGGAGATGAAACAGCCACCTGTTGAGACCAGGCAACCTCATAGATGAATCAAAATGGAAATATCTGCATAATAGGTACTGCCACTCGCTGGTAAGTACATTTTGGGGTTGTGACTGACACATGTCATTGATGGAAGTTCCATGCTCAGAGCAATTCAGAGTACATAAGAAACATCCATGATGAGTGGGGGAGTTGGAGGTATAGAAAAGTTGATCACAGGGGTCACATAAGACCTCTGTTAGATGGAGTTTAGAGAAAGCTCAGTCATGGGGAACAACCAAAGTGGAATAGGATAGTTATTGGTCTAGGGAAAGCAAAATTGGTTTTGGTTTCTATTTGTGTGGGTATTTTTATTTAATTGATATATTATTTCATATGTATTTTATATTCTCAGGCTACTTTTACAAAGTTAATTTGCTCCTCTGTTGCTTTACTGTAGACAAGACTACTTAGAGAATTTGGTGGCAGTCAGATTTATGATTTAATAACCTGAGAATACTGAAAAAAGGAAGAGAAGGAAAGAACACTATCTGGACTCCAGAGATGAGCTAGGGAATATTTTTTCAGTTTCAGTTATAATGCTAATCTCTGTTATTTCATCGAAAGAACAGTTTGTGATCTCATTGTTTGGTTGCTTGCTCATATTTTTTCATCCTCAATCTTGCAACCTGAACAACTTCTTTAAGATAACAACATGCAATATACTAATTTTGTACACTCTGTATTCTTTTTCTCTGTTTTGCTTTTTTAGAGTTAAGGAAAAAAAAGAGTCTGCAGAGAATCAACAATGGGAATTTCCTGGAATTGTAGAATTCAGTGGTAAGTCATTTGGATCTCAGTCTTTTTTAGTTATTAGATTTTTTAAATACTGCCTCAATTTCATTGACTATCACTGTATTTTACAGGGTTTTAACTTTTTGTGGTTCAACTTTGGCTACTCACATGGTATTAGAAATCTATCCATTTCTTCTCAAACTTCTAAATTATTGCAGTACATATTTTCAATGTAGTTCCTGATGAAATTAGCAGAGTTAATTGTGACTTCACTTTTTAAAGTTTTAATTGCATTGATTTGAGCCTTTCTTCCACTTTTTTGGTACAATTGGCTATATTTTGTTCATTCTTTTGAAGAAAGCTCTTTAGTTCATGACTCCTTGTATTTGTCTCAAATTCAATAATGTTTGAATTAAACTTTATAAATTAATTCTTAAACTACTTTTGTATTTGGATTGTCCAAGATTCTTTAGGATTTTGAGGTCTCTCATTAGATTATTTATTTGGACTTGCTCTGTGTATTGGTTACTCTTCTTATTGCTGATACTCAAAATTCCTGATACTCAAAGTTAAAGGTGGTAAGATTTACTTCAGTTCACACATTTTAGAGGTTTCAGCCCATGATCAGCTGGTTCCACAGCAGAATGTCATGGCAGAGGAATGTCATAGAGGACAAATGTTCATGGTGTGGCAGGAAGAAGGCAGCAAGGGGCATCTTTTCTTTCCCTTTTTTTCCCATCAAGGATAAAAGCCCTTTGGGTGGGGTCATGTATACACAGGAAATGTTCTGTCTTCAGTAAATCCATTCTGTCACATCTAGAACAACATTAATTTCCTATCTGTGGAATAACTTAGTAACACAGAGCCTTTATTGCAGTGCTACCTGTGCTAGATCTGGCCAGCTCAGAAAACTCCACTTTGAGTATTAGATGCAAGGTGTAACACTATTTTTTTAATGTGAACATTCATGATTATAAACTTCATTCTTAAAATAACTGTTGTTGTGTCCCTTATGCTCTAGTATGTTGTAATGTGATATTTGGGCCTATAAACTGTCACAGTATCTTCCTTGATTTCTTGTGTGAATCAGTGACTCAAGAAAATGCTATTAAATTTCCATGTCTTTTTCTAATTTATTTGGCTTCTTTGGCCATTAATTTCTAGTTTTATTGCACTGCGGTATGATAATGTGCACAGAGAAATTTCAGTTATTTTACATTATTTTAAGCATGCTTTCTTGGATAATATGAGGTCTATTTTCAAGAAAGTTTCATGTATTGATGGGAAGAAGCTGTCTTTCATGTTTGTGTGGAGGGTCCAGTAGATATTCCACTATATCTATTTGTTTGAAGGAGTGGTTAAACTACAGTATTTCTTTGTTCATTTCTTGTCTAATTCATCTGCTTATTGCTGACACTGAGATATTGAAGTGCCCCAGTATATCTGTGTTGATGTATACCTGATTATATTTCCATCAATTTTTGTTTTATAAGATAAGCACACTTATATATGTTGTATAAATATTTATAAATATTATATTTTCCTGTTAACTCATAACCTTAACTAATATTCTGTGACCTTTTGTTCTTTTCTGCTCCACTTTGGCTTGAAATGCAATTAGACTGAAAACAGGATAATTGTTCCTCTTGTCTTCAGGCTCTGGTTGCATAGAACATTGCTTTCGACTTGTAAAATTTTATGTCTATGAATTTTTTTTATTCAAAGAAAAAAACTCGAAAAATGGTAGAAATATTACAGGATTTCAAAGAAATAAACAGTAAGAAATCATTAGTTGGTAAAGTACATATTGTTCTTTTAGAAACAGTTGTTCAAGTTAAAAAATTAAAGCATACAAAATGGACATTCAAACAGTGAGATTGTAAATAGTTCTGTTCAAATATTCAACAGGAACTTAGAACTATGGTGATTAATACTACACACTTAAATGTACATGTGGTTATATCTCTTATAGCACTCCCTATTTCCACTCTTTTTACAGTAGTATTACAAATTTTTAAATTTTATTCAAAAAGAGGAAAAAGAAAGAAAGCAAAATAGAAAAAGGGTAGCAACAATACAAAATTCTAAAAGAAAAAAACACTAAGAAATCACTTGTTGATCAATTACATATTGGCATCTTGTATATAGTTGTTCAAGGTACAAATTTAATGGATACATAGTAGACAATCAAACAGTCAGACTGAAAACATTTCTGCTCAGAGATCCAACAAAGATTCAGACATATGGTCATCTATTTTACACATTCAAACATACATACAGTTATATCCATTAGAGCAATTTCTTTTCCTCTCATTTTTACAACAGCAATTGCACATTTGGGGTTTTATTACTCTTATACTTCTTATTACTTTTTACATTAGAGACAGAATGTGATATTTACACATTTGTTTTGTATTTATTGCACTAATGAAGATAGTCTCAAGTTGTCTCCATTTCCTTACGAAGGTCTCAATATCATCCTATTTTATAGCCAAGGAATATTCCATTGCATAAAATACCACTGCTTTTTCATCCACTCCTTGGTTGATGGGGATCTGGTTGTTTCCATGATTTAGCTATTACAAATTGTGCTGCTATGAACATGGATGCACATATATCACTGTGACATGACCTTTTCAGTTTTTATGGAAAAATACCCAGGAGGGGAATAGTTGGATTGAATGGAACTTCCAATCCTAGTCTTCTGAGATTTCTCCACATGGATTTCCACAGTGGTTTGCATCAGTCTACATTCCCACCAACAGTGGAGCAGTGTTCTTTTTACCCTGCAGCCTTGAGAACATTTGTTATCAGTTGATTTCTTGATGGCAGCTATTCTTTCCAGAGTTAGATGAAGTCTCAATTTTGTTTTAATTTGCATTTCTCAAATTAGCAGTGATGGTGAACATTTCTGCATATATTTATTTGTCATTTGTATATCTTTCTCTGAGAACTGTGTGTTCACCTCAGATGCCCATTTTTGGAGAGAGTCTTTGGATTTGGAGTGCAAGATGTTTTTCATTTCTTTATATGTTCTGGAAACAAGTCCTTTGGCTGAGGAATTGCTGCCTAAAATTCTGTCCTACACTGTGAGTTGTCTTTTCACTCTGTTGTTGATTTCTTTTGAATTGCAGAAAATTTTCAATAATATGAGATCAGAGTTGTTCATTCTTTGAAGAGTTTCCCATGCAGTTTGCATTTTGTTCATGAATTTTCTGCCTACCCCTATGTTTCCAAGACTTCTACCTACCTTGTCTTCCAGTAGATTTAGGTCTTTGAGCCATTTAAACTTTAGCTTTGTACATGGTGATAGGCATGAATTTAGTTTAAGATTTTGCCATGTGCATAGCCAATTTTTCCAACACCATTTATTGAAGAAGCTATCCTTCTTCCAAAGGACAAATTTAGCCCCTTTGTCAAATATCAGGTGGCTGAGTGTCTTTGTAGTTGTGCTTGAATCTTCTCATCTGTTCCATTGATCCTCAGGTCTATTTTTTTGAAAGTGCCATGCTGATTTTATCACTGTAGCTTTATAGTACTATTTCAAGGGAGGAATTGAGATGCCTCCTGTCTTGCCTTTGTTGCCCAGAATTGCCTTTGCTATGTTAGGTTTTTTCTGTTTCCAAGTGAATTTTAGGAGTTTTTTCTCTAAATCTGTGAGGTATGTCAATGGTATTTGATTGGGATTGATTTAAATCTGTATAACAGTTTTGGGAGTATGGCCATTTTCACAATGTTGTTCTTCCTAGACAGGAGCAAGGAATATCCTTCCATTTTTGAATATCCTCTTCAGTCTCCTTTTCCAGTGTAGTATAATTTTCAGCATATAGTTGTTTTACATTTTAGTTACATTTTAGTTAGATTGATTACTATATTTGATTTTTTTAGATGTTATTGTAAAGGGAGATATTTCCAAAGTTTCTCTCTCAATGAGTTTTTTCTTGTGTACAGGAATTCTATTGATTTTTAAGCATTGACTTTGTATCCAGCCACACAGCTGAACTTGTTATTTCTGTCTTTACATGGGAGAGTACATCTAACTTGATTTCCTCTATAGTTGTGTGGAGTTTTTTTTATTTCACTTACTATCCTTTCAGAGATTTCCAGTCTATTACTTTTGGAGTGCTCTATTTTAATGTCTCCTGTTCTTTCTCCTGGTGGACTAGATGCTTGAGACTCCACTTTGCTTTTTTGTATTGCCATTTTCACTCTGCCTGATATTTTCTGTGTGTAGGAGGAGGTCACCTACACTCTTCAGATTTACCAAGGTCTTACAGTGAGTTGGAGGGGTCTTTACTATTGGCTCTGTTTACCCACTGTACACCTCTATTTTAGGGGCATACTCACCACACTGACACAGTTAATCCACTTTAGTCCAAGGTTCACCACCTGGGAGTGAAGTTCTAATTTTTTGCCATGTACTAGGATTCTGCCAGAGTGCATGGTCAGAGCCAGAGTCCAGAATCAGGGTCCTGCTCACTGCTTGACATTTGGTGGGTGTGCATGCCCCATTTAGGCACCCATCCCTCCATATGCCTTGGGGTGGTCTTCAACAAAGGGCACACCTTGAAGAACAGCTTCTTGTTCTGACATTTGTGACTTCTGCCACCAATGCTCTTACTGCCTGGACCAAGCTCAAAGTCCCTTTCCATTGGCTGAGCTTCCACCAGAGATTATGGTCAGGGCCTGTGGCTGGAATCTGAGTCTTGCTCGCTGTTTGGCATTCTCTGGGCATGGCCTGGTTAGGCCGCATACCTGTGTGTGCCTGGGGGTGGTCACCCATGCAGGGCATGGTCTTACCACTTGGGAGCAAGCTCAAAGTCCCTTTCCATTCACTGGGATTCCACAGTCACACTTGCTGCTTGGCATTCTCTCTTTACAAATTTCTTATTTAATGTTGGATTAAATGTGTTTCTTGTACATAGTATATAATTGGTTTTTCCTTTTGGTTAGTCCAAACTGGCAACCAGTGTCTTTTCATTTGGGAGTTGACATCATTCACTTGAGAATAATTCTAGAAACTGTCTAAGTTAGTCTTGTCATTGCATCATTGCAGAGGAGATATAGTTCATGTTTGGATAGGGAAAAAGGAGTCAGCTAGTCTTCTACTTTTCCCTTAATTGTATTCAGACTACAAGGACTTTAATTGTAACCAACCATAATAGTCATGGCCTTCCCTTTATCCACAGCCAGAACTGTGCTAAGCCAATCAGTCGAGTAATAAGTAACCACACATCTTTAATTCATATTCAGACACCCTGACCAAGCCACCTTGAAAAGCCCCAAATATAAGTGCATGGGCATTTGGGAAACAGCCAGATATATGCTACACCCATATCCTGAGAAGTTTTGGCATGTTAGATTGGTGGTTTTGAATTTATTAAGGTGGAAGTGGTCAAGGAAATACCTTATTTGTCCATTAACTGTGATAATTAGATTTGTGGGCATATTAATCTTGGTTGAAATTTGTTTACCTTTAGGGAATATAACGCTTTGCTTCACGCTGTTCTCAACTTTAAATTTTATGTTGATTAGGAATTTAAATGTAGTACATTTACTTTTCCATTTGACTTGTTGCTTTGTCTAACAGCTTTTAAGATTTAGCCCTGGAAAAAAGATTTGGCCCTTGTGTTGGACTTGTGGCATTTAAACAGCAGCATGTTGTGGAGAGGTACATTTCTGACTGTGGCTATTTGGCTATATTTATCTATATTTTAAATTCTTACTCCATACCTGGAAACTTTCCTTGTATGATTTCTTTAAACTGATATTATATTATTCATGAAGTATTCTGATTTTTCACTAATTCCATTTAACTGCATGTTAGTATTCTTTGCACTTTCTAACAGGTGTTGATCTATTTTCCTTGGTTTCTTGTTTTTAAGATTTTCCTGAGTGTATGTTCAAATACATGAGCCACAGCTTCTTGTTCTGGCATTTGTGACTTCTGCCACCAATGCTCTCACTAGATCTTTAAAGAAATCTCCTGGAAATCTGTTTGGTACATTTGCATGGACCATAATTTTTGCTAAACTAGTCATTCATATATTGTAGCATATTGTATTGTTCAGCTAGCATTTCATCAAGTATTCTTTAAGATAATTTTTTTTGTTACATTCCATTACCTGCTTAGTTATGTCTTCTTAGTGCTCACCAAGCACATTATCAGTCTTTTTTTTCACATTTTGGTAGAACTTAACCATTTGACTTTAAACTTTTCTCCTCATAGATTCCCTGTGGATGAGTTTTGGGGCACTGTGTCTTTTGGAGACATTTTGTTGCCCTGTTTGCCCATGTTTAATACTCTGTGTGTGTGTGTGTGTGTGTGTGTGCATGCAATGCACATTTGTGTGCACATTAAGGGTTGAAGATTGATAAGAGTGGAAAGAGTTTATTGCAAGTATGTAGATCTCTTTAGTCAGAGTCATCTTTCCCGTGATGGGCTCTTGGCATGGCTAATGTTAGTGCTTTGTACCTCATCATTTGACCACTTCAGTTAATTTGGGGAGGGAAGAGTGTGGTGTAATTGGCTTATTGCTATTTTTTTAGAAAAAACAAGAGTAGTGTTGGAGGCACAAGACAAAGCAGATATTGGCATATACTAAAACTCCAATAATAGCAACAATCATAACAAAAAACCAGGAAAGTAATCAGTAAAAATAAACTCAAGAAAAAATGGGATATTGGTGTAATGTAAGAACAAATAAAGTACCACTGTAATTCATAAATAATAATGTATAAAGGACTGTATACCAGTTATTGACATACAATAACTATATACTAAATGGAACAACTACATTACCATTAACAATAGAAACTAACTAGATAACAATCAAAGAGAATCAACTAAGTATCTAAATAATAATAAATCTAAATAGCAATATTAATAATGGAGGAGATGAGGAAGTGGAAATGAAGGAAGCAAAATTTTATAAGCACAGAAAATGAAGATGATAAGGAGGAGAAAAAATTTGAGAAAAAGGATGTAATTAAGAAGTAAAAATTTTCAATAAAAGTAACTGAAAAGAAAAAAAGGAAAAGACTCCTCCAAAAAGAAACAGAAATGGTTCAAAAATTTTCTGTTTCTTTGAACCAGTATTTTCTTTCTGGGGTTTGCATTACTGAAATTCATGAGTTAAGGGGTGGCATAGTGAGTTACTACAATTTATGTTTTGCTTTTGCATTCACTTTTTTGAGTGTGAATGCTGAATACTTCTCTGCCTTTCCTGCTTGGCATAGTGAGGTCGTGGTGTCCACCTTAGGACTCTAGTCACTCCATCACCCCCAGGTTTCATGTCTCTCTGTGCACCCCAAATCACTGTGTTCTCTGGAAGCCCTGTGAATTATGGGTTACAATGTGCCCCTCAAAGGCTCTTTGCACAACCTAGGATGTGGCAGCTGTTTAAAGTGAGACTTTTCCTTGATCACCTTGTCAGATGAGAAGAAGAAAGACCACTGATTTTTGCCTGATGTGAGTGGCCAAGGGAGTGATTATAGACAGTCTACTGGACTTGCTGAGAGTACTTTCGATCCTCCCACAGGAACCAGCCTGGCTCCTTACCATAGAGGATGAGATGCCTCATACTTTCTGACCTGAGCTGAAATATCTCAAGGAGGTCTTCGTGTAGCCAGAATATTCTCTATATCTGAATCTTGGAGAAATCCCCTAATGAGGAAGCTGAAAGAAAGATATTTTCTGGCTTCTTAACCTACAGAGGCTCAGTCTTAAACAAATACACGCTTTCCAAAATATCTTCTGTTAATCACTCAGAAGATGCTGCGTCAAATTTTTTTCCAACTCTAACCTGCTATGTGGAATCAGTTACTCTCAGAATAAAATCACATATAGTCTGGTTTCTGCAGATTACCATAACTGAAGTTTTTTAGTTGTTACATTTTTTGTATTCCTTTTTTAAAAATGTAACTCACCCTGCCTGTGAACTTACTTTACCCTGAAGCTACTGACCATTTTCAGGCTTATTTTGTTTTAGCAGAGATATGTCCCCCTGTAATCTATATAGCTGTTTAAGACTGCTGTTTTCTAGCTAAATGTGGCAGTGTGTGCTTATAATTCCAGCACTTGGGAAACTCAAGAAGAAGTAATGCCAATAGTCAAGGCCAATCTGAGCTATATCATGAGGCCATCTTAAAAAAACAAAACAAAACAACCTACTCCTTTTATAGCTCTAATTTAACACACTAAACAATGCACCCTGTTCATGCACTTCCTTTAAGGTTGTCCTGCATCACCTCTGGAAAACACAAAGTGCCATTCTGCCCATAAACTCTGTAATGTACAAGCCTCATGATGCTCAGCAGAATTTTAGTTGTAGTGTGGAAGAATTCACTTTCAGTTGTCAATGGATGCTTGTTGGACAGAGTATGCTATGCATACTGAATTAGCCAGTGCTTCATGGAATCGTAACAAAGGTACTGATTGGATTTTTTTTGGCTTTTCCTATAATAACAGGTCTGCCTCCTTCTACAATGAGCTAAGGTGGTTCTCCTCCTATGATTTGTCTTTTTTCCTGCAGTAAATGTTATGAAATAGGAACTGAATGGATTAGAACCCATTTCCTTTCCTATTTAGTCAGTGCTGTTTGACATGGGTTATGCTCCCACAGTTATGGATAGGTGGGGCTTGTGCCTTTGTCATGTGAACTAACATTTACCAGCATTTTATCAGAGAAAAAAACTAATATATAGAATAAAGAAATAAAATAAAAATCAGACCTCCTAAATTTAAAGATTCAATTCATAAATGTGTGTGTAAAATGAGTAGATATTTGTTAGATGAAAAATTTGAAATGCCAAATTTATATATGAAAAAAATTTTGAAAATCTCTGGTCATTGGAGAGACACAAATCAAAGACTTCTAAGTTTCCATGTCACTCCAGAGAATACATATTATGAAGAAATCAAGCAAGACCAAGTTCTGGGGAGCTTTGCAGAAAAAAAAAAGACTTCTACACTGTTGCGGGGAGGTTAGATTGGTGCAACCAGTGTCAAAATCACTGTGGAGATTTCCTAGAAAATTAGAATTATGAGCTGCAGATTTACCTAAGCGGGACAAGGACCTGTATTGATTGCAAAGGCAAGATTATGAGTTCAATGCCTGATTAAAAAAAATAACTAAAATTACAGTTGCCTTTTGACCCATTGAATACCCTACTTGGTATTTTACTGAAATAACTAAAAACATCATGCCTCAATGATATATTCACATGTACATTTATAGTGCCTCAGTGTGTAACACATAAATCTTGGAGACATCCTAAATGTCCACCAGTAAATCAGAAGTAAAGGACATGTGGTATTTTTATACAGTGGGGTACTATTCAGACATTAAGGATAAACTTAACATATTTTTTCATCATTGGAAGCACCTCAATACTATGAACTTATGTGAATTGAATCAGAAACACATATATATATAGTGCATTGTCTCTCTGGTGTGAGAAATTGAAAGTATATATAGTGTACAAACCTTATAAGGCTTATTGTGATATAGGAAGAAAGTTTTCATAAGGAAAGTGGAAAAGGAAAAGGAGTAATATAAGGAATGAAAAACAAAAAAAATGAGACAAAAAAAATAGAATCAAAGATGTTATAAATTAGGAGGGGAAGTGTAATACAAGAGAGATTAATGGAAATAGAAAAAGAATCAAGCTACATCATATAAGGATGAAAGTCTCTATGATGAAACTGATCATTTTTATACTTAGAATATATGAATCTTCATTAATTAAAAAACTAAAAATTAATAAATGCTTAAGCCATACATTACCATACTTAACAATTTTTCAAACCACTATCAATATTATAATTTTAATTTCTGACTCTTTATTTAATGTGCTTATAAAACACAACATAAGAGCCATTAATTTGCATATAACCTGAGACAATTTCTAGACTAGCAAACAATATGGTTCAACAAATACAACCTACTTTGTTCTCTAGTGTTCCATCTGGGTGGAAATTTGATTCCTTGCTATGATGAAAAAATCTCCTTCCTCAATCTGAAGCACTTTTAGAAAATGGACCATATAGCATTTTACAAAATTTAATAAGGAATCAAAATAGACAGACAAGATATAATGGAAGAAATAAGATATTTAAAAAGGAGACAAGTAAAAACCATGCTTTTGAACTATACTTTAAAACATGAACCCAATTTAATTTTTTATTCCTCTACTCAAGGAGCAGAATAAGCAGGGGGAAATCCCATTTTCACAGAAGATTGTTTAACCTTCCATTTCTTAGTAGCAAATGGACTTTTCACCTATAAATAGATCACTGATTATCTATGGAATAGGTTTCATTCATTGAACATTATTGTATTATACATGGGATATTCTACTAACCTACCCAAATGAAGGAAACTGTATATAGTTAAATTTCAGATTCCCACTACCAAAAAAAGAATGTTTCCCTGTTCCAAAATACAGTAAATCTCACACTCATGATATGTACTATAATTTTTGTCTGATAAAAACTTTCCATATTTTTATTTACATTGTCTCAAAACTCTCCTTCTGTGAAAGGACTCAGTGATACTCCATAACTTCCAGGTGTATGGCACGTGAAGTTTTTCTATAACCAAGTTCAGAAACAAGGCATTTGGAGAGGAAACTGAACACCAGGGAAAAAGAGCATGAAAGTGAGTTATAATGGCAGGATCATATAATCATAGTATATTTTATGTAATATATATTAACAGAAACAGAGAAAGATTACACATTCATCTTAATAGGTGCACAAAAAAGATTTCACAAAGAACTACACACATTTATGATACTTTTCTTACAAACTTGGAAAAGATGTTTTTTATATTAATCTGAGTAATTCAGCAGTAGTAACCTATGGCAAACATCAGTCTATGTGTCCCAAAAGTGAAAACTGTTACTCAGAAATCTGTAACAAGACAAAGGTTTCAATTATCACCAATTTTATTCAATTTACTTCTGGAAACAGTAGCCAGAGTAATTGAACAAAACAAAATTAGAGGAATAAAGGTGAAAATGTAAAAGAAGAACAAATAGCACACTGAAAAAACTAAAAAGAAAAAGTTAAATTATTATTATTTGCTGATGGCATGATACTATACTGGACATGATGCTGCTCCAACAAAGGACATCTAGACATAAGAAACCCTTTCAGTTATGTAGCTGTATACAAAGTAATCTCTAAAAACTCAGTAGGTTCCTGTGCAAAATAACAAACTGAGAGAGGAAAAAATCACTTTCAAAAAGCAAGAAAAAAGAAATACTTAATGATCAATGTAATAAAAGGAGGAAAACAAGCTCTACACTGAAAACTACACACTCTTAAATAGGAAATTTAAGAGAATATCAGAAAATGAAAAGATATTACTTGCTCATGCTTAAGAAGAAACAATGTAATTAAAATGGCCATATTTCCTAAAATTTTATATGGATATAATGTAATTCCAATCATAATACAATTATCATGGCTTCCAAAAGTAGAAGAAAGATTCCTAACATTCATACATCTGGACCAGAGAGCATCTAGAATACCAAAAATAATCCCAGGAACCAAATATGAGGCAGGGTGCATCACAATGTCTTGACTTGTAACTATAATACAGACCTATTACATTAAAAACTTTGGGAACTGTGGAAAAAAGGATCAGTGGAGTAGATTAGAAGATGCAGAAATGCCTCCAATAATTGACAAACTTTTTTTATGTTTTACAAAGCAGATAAATATGTTTCCTGCAAGAAAGGTAGCCTGTGCCATAAATGGTACTTGAAAAAACTGGATTTCCACATGCCAAACAATAAAGTAAGCCAATGTATTTCACTATGCACTAAATGAAAGAAGAAATATTTCAAAGATCTTAAAGGTTTTAAAGGATCTAATGGTTAAAAGAAAAACACATGTCTGGGGATTTAACTCAGTGGCATGAGCGTCTTCCTTGCAAGTGCGAGGTCATGAGTTCAATCCCTGGTTTGATTAAAAAATTTTAAAAGAGAGAGAGAGAGAAACACAAAATCATTTGGAAGGGCACATAGGCAGAACAGTTGAGAACTTATTGTAGGCAAAGTATTTATGAGCAAAACCAAGATCACATAAAACTATCACAAACAATCAACAGCTGGGATCTCATCTTATTGAAAAGCCTTGTTCAACAAAATAAACTGCTAATACAGTGAAAACAAAACATATTGAATGGGAAAATAATTTTGGCTGTTCTCAGACAAAGGGCTAATATCTGGAACATATGTAATACTGGGAAAATCAGAACCTCCAAATTTAAAGACTGAATCCAAAAATAGGTATCTCAGATGAGTACACTCTTCTCAGATGAAAAACTACAAATGGCAAATACATATATGCAGAAAAGTTCCTTGTATTGGTCTTTTGAGAGATGCAAATTTAAAATACTATGAGATTCCATCTAACTACATAAAAAAGGAATAATGAAGAAAACAACCAACAAAAATTGCTAAGAAGGGGCCATGGACTTAGCACAGTGTCTTTGTTGCCCACCTGAGAAGTGTGAGGTTGTGAGTTCAGTTCCAGGTACCACCAAATAAATTGTTAAGAAAAAAATGGGAAATAAAGCAACCCATCTTCACTATTTATAGAAGTGTAAACAGACACACCCCTCTGGAAATCAATGCAGATATTCCTTAGAAAATCTAGTACTACAGGACCCATGTGTTACAACTGATCTCCAACTTGGTATCTTCCCAAAATAATTTTATGTATTTTACAGAGTGATGTATATGTACCCATGTTTATAAGACAACATTTTGTAATGCTTAAGTCTTGGGATATCTCAATTCCCTATCAAGGTACAAAGATATAAAACAGACATGATTTTTTATACAGTGGTGTACTTCAAAGCCATTAACAATATACTTCAGACATGAATAGCTAAAATGATAGACCTTCACAATCTCGGTCAATGATATAAATGGCACAAACATGTATAGATATCACATAATCTCATTGGTGTCAAGATTTGAAAGTGTAAATAGAAAGCAAAGGCAAAATAGATATATGAAATAGTAAGCAGTTGTTCAAAAACAAAGGAGAACTATGGAAGAGGAGTGTGAAGGGAAAGAAGCAGAAACATGAGAAAAAAATGTAAAAAACAGAAAAAAATCATTGAAGATAAGGAGAGAAAGAGGGATTGTTGAAAGCAAAGGGAACACAAAAAACAGGAATCAAGATATGTCATGTAGAGGTACAATTTATCTGTGATGAAAGTGAATATTAAGTATATCTCAATTGTAAAAATTAAAAAGATTAATAATGTAACTTCCATAAAAACCCACATATATTACATGCACCAATAAGCAATCCACTACTCTGTGCAATTTACATGAACTTATAAAATCATTCGAGATTCTATCTACGTGGAAAATTTTATTAACAATATTAATATTTTCATTCAGCTATCTTAACAGCAAGGATTAAAATCTCTGTTTTTGGTTTGGAGAAATAGATCAGGGAAAAAGAAATCTTTTCCCATTACAATTATATGAACACACAGACACAGAAACACACATACACACACACACACACACACATCCAGATTCACTACAGCCTGATTCTTTTATACCAAAATTTCACTGTTTGAATTCAGCATTGTAAATAAACTGATCAGAGGGTTAATATCAACAGATTTCTCCCTGAATTTCCATTGGATCATCAGGTCTATAGTCTTTGACCTCATCTCATCCTGAGTCAGGTAAACACTCAGGTTTTATTTCCACCCTAAGACAGGCTGATCTCAGGAAGACTTTCCTTGGTACAGGAGTTGATATTTAAATGCTCCAACATCCCCTATGCCCTACACTATTCTGTTTTTCTTTCATGCTTATTTTTGCATATGATTGAGATGCTGGTACAGTACACATTCAGTGTATCCCTAAATATCTGTATTATTACTACTGCACTGTGTTCTACCTCAGTCAGCATTCATGTTTTTGAAACAAGGTTAAAAAACACTCCATGCCACAGATTATGACAGAGATGGAAACAGCATCCATTATTCTCTGGAAACCCAGTCACATGTATTGTTTATGTTCATGTCATAATGATCTGGAAAATGGAAATTTAATTCCTACCTTATAAATACTCATTTCTGTATTCAGGTCATCAACTTGACACTTTGTTTCCAAAACATTTAGTATCATGACTGACCATGATGCAAAAGAAGGAATGGAGTTGGAGAAAAAAAATTCTCTATGTAGAACCTGCAAATGAGACTGTAGACTCCACATGCATTGATGAAGTCACCATAAAGTGTCAAGGTGGAATGCATGCACTGTGGCACCATCCCAGTGCATTGGTCAGACTCCCCACTCCTGGATGGTCAGACCATGCTTTGCATCTGGTGCAAGCCTAAGAAGCATGAGATAGTCAGGCAGCCCTAACCTGGCCACTTGCAGTGAACCCCAGGCAGCAAGAGGCCAGGATCCAACTGCAGGCCATGACTGCACATGCTGCAGCACCACCCCAGCACATGGGGTGAACTCCCAACCCTGTTCCCAGGCTGTAAGACCATGCTATGCATTTGGTGTCAGCTTAAGTAGCAAGAGAGCAATAGGGGGCCCTGGCTGGGCCAGTCCCAGTGAACTCCAGGCAGCAAGCAAGCCAGGAGTCCAACCACTACCTGTGACTGCATGCACTGCATCACAATCACAGAATGTGGGGCTGATTCCCATCTCTGCTCCCAGGCAATAAGACCGTCCTCTGCATCTGGGGCCAGACTAAGGAGCAGGAGAGGGAGGGGTGGCCCTAACAGGGCCATGCCCAGGGAACTCCAAGCAGGGAGCTAGGACCCAGAATCCAACCCCAGGGTGAGAACTGGGAGGCATCCCAGAGCACAGGGAAAACTCAGAACTTCCCTACCAAGGGAACCTTGGATTATTGTGGAGTAACTGGACTAAATTGAAAGATGATTCAGTAACTGCCTAACCCAAACAGAAGATCTCAGCAGGCCCCAGTCAGTGTGGTGAGTATACCATGAAAGTAGAGGTGTATGGTGGGTAAATAGGGCAAGTAGTAAAGCCCCCTCCAACTAAATGTAAGGCCGTAGTGAGTCTGACAAGAGTGTGAATGACCCACTCCTACACACAGAAAACATCAGGCACAGTGGAAATGGTAAAATGAAAAAGCAAAATGCAATCTCAAACATCAAATCCACCAGTAGCAAGCACAGGAGACACTGCAATAGAGGACTTCACAAGTAACACATCAGAAATCTCTGAAAAGATAGCAAGTGAAATAACAAAACAAAACCATAAGGCTATAGAGGAAATCAAATTAGAAGTACTCTCCCATGTAAAGGCAGAAATAACAACCTTAGTAAAGGAGTTGCTGAGTGCAGCTAAAGAAAAAATAGAAAAAAAAATACTGGAGCATGGGAACCTGATTGAAACTGTGAATGAACAATAAAGAAAACATGCAGAATTCATGAAACAAACTCACAGAGACCTCCAAGAACAAAAAATTCTATTGAACGTGTGCAAAGCCACTTAACTGAAGCTGAGGATAGGATTTCAGACCTTGAAGACAGGATCACAATTTGTCATCAGGAAAAGGACTTATTTCCAGAACACATAAAGAAATGAAAAACATCCTGCACCCCAAATTCAAAGACCCTCTCTAAAAATGGGCAGCTGAGATGAACACACAGTTCTCAGATGAAGATATACAAATAGCAAATAAATTCATGAAAAATGTTCACCATCACTGCTCATTGGAGAATTGCAAATTAAAACACCATTGCAATTTCATCTAGCTCTGGAAAGAATAGCTGCCATCAAGAAATCAACTGATAACAAATGTTGGCGAGACTGTGTGAAAAAACAAACACTGCTCCACTGTGGTTGTGAATGTAGACTGATGCAACCACTGTGGAAATCCATATGGAAAATTCTCAGAAGACTAGGATAGGAAGTTCCATTCAATCCAGCTATTCCCCTCCTGGGTATTTTCTCATAAGAACTGAAAAGCTCATGTCACAGTGATATATGTGCACCTATGTTCATAGCATTACAATTTGTAATAGCTAAATCTTGGAAACAACCAAGATGCCCATCAACCACAGAGTGGATGAAAAAGCAGTGGTATTTTTACACAATGGAATATTACCCAACTGTAAAAAGGATGATCTTGAGACCTTCATAGGTAAATGGAGACAACTTGAGACTATCAGCTTTAGTGAAATAAGAATCATGTTTATAAATATTACATTGTGTCTCTAGTGTAAAAAGTAATTAATAGTAAATAAGTAATAAAACCTCAAATATGTAATTGCTATTGTAAAAAAGAGATGAAAAGAAAGTGCTCTAAGGGCTATAATTGTATGTATGTTGGAGTGTGTATAATAGATTATCATATTGCTGAATGTTAGTTGGATTGTTGAGCAGAACTGTTTTTAGTCTCACTGTTTGAATGTCTACTATGTATCCTTTAATTTCATAACTTAAACAACTATATCCAAGATGACAATATGTAATTTATCACCTAGTCATTTCTCAGTGTTTCTGTCTCTTTTTCTTTTTTTTTCCTTTTAGAATTCTGTATTGTTGCTTCTGTTTTGCTTTTTTCTCTTTAAATAGAATTTCTAAAAGTGTATAATACTATTGTAAAAAAGAAGAAATAGGAAGTGCTATAAAACATACAACTGCATTTATTTTTAAGTGTGTAGGATTGTTAAATATATTTCTAAGTTCTTGTTGGATTGTTCAACAGATATGTTTGCAGTCTCACTGTCTGAATATTCTTTTTTATGGTTTAATTTTGTAGCTAACAACTATTTTTAAAAGGACAATATGTAATTTATCAACTAGTGATCTCTTACTGTTTATCTTTTTTTTGAAATTCTGTAATAGTTCTTTCCTTTTTCTTTTTTTTCTTTTATATAAAATAAAAATAAAAGATTTTCAAGGCACAGAGAACCTGGTGAATTTACTGAATGGGTGCCACTTGGTATGAGGCTTAATTTGTAGCTGGAAAAGGACAGGGCACTGTGGTCCCATCTGCCAGTCGAGCCTCATGCACAGACTTGAAAGAATCAGGTTGAAGCCATATATAAATCAGGTCTCAGACTTCACAGATTTCATGGGGAGACTCTAACTTCATCAGGTAACATTTAGTCAATCTGTATCCATCACAGAGCACCTGGACTCACACTTACATTTCTAGCCTCTAGGTTGCTTCCTTGTATATTTGTTTCCTGCTGTATAAGGTAGTCACCGAGTAACCAGGCTCACTTTCTGGAGCATTTTGTTAGCTGATGACCTTGGGTCCAAAGCATGGCAGCAAAAATATAAAGAAAGACTCCACATAATGAGTTGTCCTGATCTCCCTGTGCCTCTTTCCAGTTTATGATGCACACAGCCTTCCTGTATCACCCAACAGCTGGTGATGAAACACCAAATATTTGATACTGAAGGGACAGGGAAAATGAGCCAAAACCTATGCTGGTAAGCAAGTTGACAGGTGCCATTCCTGGATTGTAAATGGGCTACTGCAATGTTCCACAAAGCATTACTGCACTTAAAATGAGGTTGCTCTTGTCTTTACAGAGCAGCAGTTGACTAACTGTATATTTTGCAAGTTTGCTCTTACATCCAGTAAGTAGGAAGGAAACTGTACTCCTGTGATTTGAGACTATTTATTCTGGAAATGACTCCTAAACTCAGAGAGGGGATGGTGAGAACAGGCCAGATCTACACAGAGTGTGAGATGAGGCCAGTGGATTTACTTACTTATCACTAACCAAGGCATATTTTAACTTTTCAGGACTTAGATTTGAATCCAGGACATTTATACTAGGCTATTTGCAGACAAGTTTTCATTTTGTTTCCAAGTTGCCAAGCCTGGGTTGAAATTGCAAAGTTGAAATCTTCTTGGCTCACATTGTCAGATTGCTTAAATCACATGAAATCACCATCTTGCCTATGTCTGAACAATTTTATTTTTTAAAAAAATGATAAAACATTAAAATCAGAGAATATAAGTAGGAACTACATTTTAGTAATTTGTAAGCAATTTTCTATCTCAGGATCGAGTGTGCAGAAATGCCAAATGCCTCAATGTCTATTTCCAATTTTAAGAGTAATACATTACAAACATGGAAACTTACACAGATAACATCATATATATATATATGTATATATGTATATATATATATATATATATATATATATATATATATGTTGGAATATATAAAAATGTGTATCAATAAACAACTACAGTGGTACACAATGCAGAAATTGGTATAATAACCATGGTGTATTCAGCATCCTGTGAATATGTTGTCTTTCTCTTCATGTGTCACCCTGCTTTGCACTAAACTTCTTGTCAGGTTGTGACATCACATGAGGGCTCTCTATGGAAGGAAACTGAAATCCATGATAAATCCAAGTGACATTAGATGCCAAAGAGAATGAAACATGATTTTGACTTTCTCAACATTGATTTCTGAATTTTATTTTAAAATCTTAATATGCTGCTGGAATGCCACTGTGGAACATGTGCCTAAAGGGAGACTAGGAGCTATTAGCAGGGCCATGCCCCAAAAACTGCACAGCATGGGGCAAAAGCGTTACATTACCATCCCTGCATGAACTTTTTGCTAGGTAAATCTAATGCTAGAACTTGGGGATGGTGCTGTATGGTTGTAATCCAAGGTCTCAGAAGGCTAAGGCAAGAGGATAGCTTCAAACTCAAAATCAGCATGTACTACAAAGTGAGCCCAAGACCACCCTGGATGATAAAGTGAGGCAAAGACCAGCCTGAACTTCATGGCAAAACCATTTCAGACAAAACAAATCTAATGCTACAATTCTTATGTATTTAATTCACACACTTGTAATTATCACCTTATTTACTGCACACTGCTGACTCTGTCTTTCTGGTGTCAAAATAAAACATCATTTCCATCACTCACTATTCCTATTCTGGGAATCATTTTCCTTTGAACCTTAGGATCTTGTGTGAAATCCTGATTCACTTGCATATACAGGAATCTGCTATTATAAGTGACTGAATTAATACAAAAGGGATGGTGCTTATTTTGTAAAAGTACATGATGTTAAATAGGTGGTAGGAACATACATCTTTCAAAAATGGAGAGGAGGAAGAAATAGAGGAGAAACATATATACTGGCTGTCAAGGCAACAATGAACAGCTCTGACCTATTATACAAATTGATGTCTTCCAAAGATGAACACTTACATTATGTACTAGAAACAGGCACTAATGCAATTATACATTTTTAAAATTAGCTTTTCCTCTTATGATTATCTTATCATAAGCTTTCATACATAGATTCATGTCATAAAATCTTGCGAAGTACACTTCTGAATGTGTTTGTGTAGATGCTTCTGGAAAAATGCAATTGAGAGAGATTTAAGTGGAAAAGAATGTTTGGAGAAAAATAGGTGTCATCTATGAAGACTATATTGGTAGATCAAAAATGTGGGTAAAATTCTTCAGAAACCTTGTATTATCTTTTAAAAGTGATTTTTTAATACTAACACTACAGAAAAACAGATCAGCTTGTTATGTGTGATACTGAAACACAAAATGAATATTCTTTGAGATAGCTCCATTTTCAAATGTGATCTCTGGAAAATGTATGAATATATAGTGACATCAATTTTTATGGCATTTCTACAGAATTTGACTAAATGAGAAATTTGCAAAGTATTTTCAAAATAGTTTCTTACCTATGTAAAATTTCAATTCATATGTAACTTACATATATTTGACCATACAAAGTCACATCCGATGTGACTTTCTCACATGGCATATGTAGGCTTTAGCCACAATGTGACATAATTTTGCAGATTAGCACCTCTGTCAATGGAAACTTTTTCTCAATACATCTTTCTCGCAGTTACTTCTAAGGGTGTGGGAATTTTAGCATTTATAAAATGATAAAATTGTAAGAAATCTTTCTCATATTGACTACTTACAAGGGGATTTTCCATGCATGTATTATTTCCTTAATTGATGGCAATACTTTACACTGAATATTTTCCCTCTTATTGGAATGTATAGGGTTATCTCCTGTGTGAGTTTTTTCATGTCATTACAATCACTCTTGCTGGAAATCCTTACTGCATTACTCACATGCATATAGATTCTGCCCATTGTGAGTTTTTTCATGTGCTTCTCAGGATATGTGAAATGAATATTTTCCCAAAATTGCTTATCTACAGAATTTCTTCCAATTGTGAATTCTTTGATGCCTTTGAAAGCTATGGGTTTGGCTGGTAGATTTCCCACATTGGTTACACACATTAGGTTTCTCCCTGTGTGGGATCTCCTATGTATAGAAAATATGAATTATCAGCAGAGCCTTCTTCATATGTCTTACATAAAGTGTCTCCAAAGTTTGAATAATTTTATGGACAAGGTTACAATATTGACTGAAAGACTATCCACATTGTTCACCTACATATTTTTCTCCCTAATGTGATTTCTATCAGGTATTTTAGAACTTGCTTTGTATTGAACATTTTTCCAAATTTCTTGCACACATAAAGTTTCTTCCTAATTTAAGTTCATTCTTGTTTTTGACAAGGACTGAGTCTGATTTTCCTTTTGTGATATTATATGTTACCATAAGCATGACTACATACTTACAGGCAAAGAATACAAGCACATTCTGAATATGTATATGTAGATTCTTCTTGATAAACTGATACAAGTGTTACAGATTATGGTGGAAAAATAGTCATGAGATAATTAGGGGGCATCCATCAAGATAATATATTGGTGAATGAAAATCATGGGAAAAAAGATTCAGCATCCTTAAATTTTCTTTAAAAACTGTAACTGTTTATTAAGAAAGCAGAAAAATAGATCAGATATTTATGTGTGATTTATAAAAAAAACAAAAGAATTTTAAGAAACTGTGTTTGAGGGTGTTTCAAACAACATTTATGTACTTTAGTAGCAATAATATTATATTATTCTTAAGAGGTCTCCACTACAGGAGTAATTTTCAAAATATTTTCAAAATAGTCACTTTCCTATGAATCATTTCACTTAATTATTATTATTTCCACACATTTGACAATAAACATGAGTACTGAATGCTCAACCACATTGCATACTTAGGCGTGGGACACAATATGACAAGACTCAGAAGCTTAGCACTTCCGTCAGCTGAACTGTTACAAAATATTTCTTACATGCAGTTACTCCCCAGTGTGAGAGTAATCTTATGGTTTCAAGAGTGAGACAGTGCAGCAAATCTTTTACACACTACTTACATACATAAGGTTTTTTTCCTTCTGTGCATAATTCCTCTATTTGATGGGATTTTTGTGCATTAAATGCTATCCACTATTTTCCAAAACCAAAGAATTGCCACACAGAGGGAGTTTTTTCATGTAGTGACAATCACTCTGGTTGTGGAAAGTTTTCCTACATTCCTTATATTCATAGGTTTTCTTTGTTTTGTGGGATCATTTATGGTTACAAAGTAAAAATTTATAAACAAATCCAATTACTCATTTCTCATTATAGATAAGCGTTTTCCTTCAGAGTGAATTCTTTCATATATACAAAAGCTATTGCTATAGCTGAAAGACATCCCAAATTGCTTACATAGATAGTAGGGTTTATTTTCACCTTTTCTGCATACTGAATGCTTTGCCACATTATATCCAAAGAGGTGCTACCCAGTGTGAGTTATTTTTTGAATAATAAGGGTTCCATTTAAACTGAAAGTTTTCCCACATTGTCTCATACAAAGGAATTCTCTCTACTGGGAATTCTATCATGGCTTTAAAACAATAGGCTGTACTAAATGCTTTCCCACATTTATTGCATACATAGGGTGTGTCCTCAGTGTGAATTCTTTCATGTATTTTAAAATTAGAGGCTGTAGTGAATGCTTTTCCACATGTGTTGCATACATAGGGTTTCTCCCCAGTGTGAATTCTTTCATGTATTTTAAAATTAGAGGCTGCAGTGAATGCTTTCCCACACTTGTTGCATACATAGGGTTTCTCAACAGTGTGAATCCTTTCATGTCTTTGACAGCTACTGCATGTACTGAATGCTTTCCCACATTGCTTGCATTCATATGGTTGCTTCCCTGTGTGATGATTTTTATGTTTTTTAAAGGAATTACTGTGAAAAAAATGCTTTTGCACATTTCTCAGTTATGGAGTGATTCTCTCCACTATATTTTCTAACATATTTTTCAATATGTTATGAAGAAATAGAAATATTCTCATAGTGTTTTTTACATGTGAGCTCCCTGAACTGTGATTTCTCACATGGGTTGGAACACTGTTAGTTGTTATGTAGGATTTCACACTTTTCTTACCTACAAAGGTTTTCTGCCAAGGGTGAGATTGTTCACAAAGACAAGAACTGTCTTCACATTGCCCTTATTGACAGGGTCTCTCTCCAGTCTATCTCATTTCATGCATCTGGAAGGACTGGAAATCACAACAGGTCTCTTCATTTGCGTTACAATTATGTTGTTGTTCTTCAATTCTTAAATAACTGTCTTCATGATACCTGTAAAGAAATACATAGAAAGTTATCAATCACAATAAAAAGGGATCCACATTAACAATTGAGATTTAAGGTATAAAATATGGTTTGATGCCTGCTAAGTAATTCTGATGACTAATTGACTCATTGCCATGCAGGACATCTTTAAAAATAGTATTCATTCTAAAAAGAATGGTTTTCATTTGGTAATTTTAAATTGGTATATGATTCCAATACATCCTATCATTTTAGGAGACTGGTACAAGTGACTATCAAATATTGATCATATTTTTTTAGCTCTTCAAGTCTTTATTCTCCCTCTTATTTATTTAGCCTGATCATCTTTCTTATCTAGAGAAAGTAAGGATTTCTAGTCACATATTATTTATCTTTCCTTTTACTCCTCATATATGCTTTTAGTTTCCTTTTAAGTGAAAATCTGTGATATTTCCATTTCTGTGTCTGATTTATTTCATTTAAAGTCCAACTCTTTTTTTTCTTGGGAAATGATATCATGATTACATATATAGCTTGTTTTTTGTTAGTGTCAAGAATTTAACACAGGTCTTAGACTGAATTACATTTGCTGATCAATTATTTGTAGTTTGGAGAGAGATTCTTATTGACCATGAACTTGCTCCAGCTGAATTTAAAGTTTTCACCCTGCTGATTCAGCCTCCCAGAGTGCTGGGATTTCAAGAATGCACCACTGTGATGAGCTGTGTCCACATTATCTTTACCTTGGCATTCAGTGATAGGCATTTGGGTGCTTCCCAGAGCTGAGACATTGTGAGTTGATTCTTGTATTAGATATTTTAAATGCTGTTTCATATGCTGCATTGAACAACACTCTGCATGAATCACTAACATTTGATGATTTTAATGCACTTCACAATATACTGAGAGAATCATTATACCTAATGACACAGTATCACCCACTCAACAGTCAGGAGGTAGAGGCAGGTGGATTGCTGTGAGTTTCAAGCCTGTATAATCTACATAGTAAGTTTAAAGTCAACATGAGCTACAGTATAAAATCATTGCTCAAAAAATGCACAAGTATATACCGATGGATATATAAATGGAACAATATGAAACATACTGTTTTACTTTTCAGACCTCTGAATATTGATTATCATGTTTGTTTTTATGTATCCATCAAAAATGTTTCAGAAATTTTCAACAAGAACTGCTTAACATTCTAAAGGATAGTTTCAAAGAATTAATTATAACAGTAGCATTCATTTGCATTTTGAATAGTGATTCTACGTGAAAAAATTTTTAGATCATGAAAGTCTCAGTATTCACATACATGTATAAATGGATATTTTAATGATGAGCTTCTATCAAAATTCAAAATTTGTCCATTTCCTACATATCAGAATATCATATTCCCTGAAAATACAAAATACAATCAAGTGTATCTCTTGATGTTTTTCTGAGATTAATTTAAGTGTAACATGATCTCATTTCTTCAAGTTTCTTTGTTGTAATATTTATGCTCACACACTGACACTTAAGGAATGTTCCCTTTCTCTTAAGTGTGACAATCACCTTAGATTTCTTGAGCAATTTTTTTCCTCTTCTTTAATTTGTTATTTATGCCATATTCTTCCTACATGAAAGACAAAGAAATAAAACAAAATCAGTATAACATTATATTAAATCATCACTGGTTCCAGTTATACTCATGGTACAATATAATCAGGCCTGAGATATACAAGCAAATGTTAAAATTATGAATTATATTAAACTATATCCCTGAGCAATATTAAATGATATTTGTGTAAATAAATAAAACATATCATCCTTACCTGTTGCAGCAATATTCATGTATGTTTCCCACATCACACCACTATAGAGCTTCTTTTGGAATGGAGTCAGCAAATCCAACTCTTCTGGGGTGAAGTTCACAGCCACATCCTCAAAGGTCACTGTCTCCTAAATAAGGACAAGTGTCCTGAAGTTTAGAAACACCATAAATATGTTTCATCTCCCCTCATAAAATGTCTAACTCAAGTTCATTCTTTCAAGTATTGACTGCATGTCATGGTCATCAAAGCTCAAGTACATACAAATATAGTCACTCATTAAAACTGACGCTAGCCTATAACATATTGCCAAAGCAATCACAGAACTGTAGCATGCCTTGTTCAGCAGGACCACTTACACTGTAGTTTTTATCTGACTTTAAGGTAGAGCTCAAAGAGGGAGCCTGCAAAACGCCATTCACAAAAAGTGTTTATTCATACTATTGAGTCTGTCTTTCTTTCTAGACAGCACCTATAATTTTGAAACTGCTTTCATAGAGAACTATTTAATGAAATATGAAAGGAGCTTTATGAATTACTAAAATTTAATGAAAATAAGTATTTATTTGATCATTCCAGAGTCAAGCAATTTAGTAAAAGTTTAGCTAGATACCTACAGCTCAGAGATAAGAAATTATCTCCTTATACTTGAATACTAGAAGTTATATTAGGGTGCAAAGGAAGGTAATGTGGGAAAGAATATATATAAAATGCTTGAAATGCAATAAAAATTGAGGCATATCAAAGAAAATGGTCACTAAACACAGAAAGAAGAGTTCAGGGCTGGTGGTAGTACACACCTGTTCTCCCAGCTCTTGAGAGGATGATGTAAGATAACCAGGAATTTAAGGATTGCCATGCCTGCAGTAGCCAAACTGGGCTATGCAATAAGAACAGTTCAGAATACAAAGTGAGGCCATTCATCAAACTCCCTCCCCAAATGAAAACTAAAATTAATTCACAGCCATTTACAAATCACACCTTCATACAAGGGATATATCTTGGTGATACAATCACCTGGCTGATATGTGCAAGGATGGCCTGAGTTCAATTTCCAATAACAAAAAGAAATAAACTAAACACTCCTTTGATTAGTTCAACAATTATAGTCAGAAGTTATTAAAAAGGCCTACAAACTTTCAATTCTTGTAACGCAAGAAACATTTTGCACAACAAACATGAAAAACACTCAAAGTTCAATATTCATATCAGTGGACAAATGGATCTCAGGAAAAGAAGACAACTTTCAATATAATCACATGGAAGTGGAATATTGTTTCACAATTCAGCAGATGTTATGCCTGTTGGATATAAAGCACAATGTGTCTCATTTACATTCAGAGAGAGACAGGTATGTCCTTAGAAATATGGACTTAACAATCTCCTCATCTATGTCCATGGTTGAAATATGATAAACACGAAAGACCATGCAATTTTAACTAAAAACAAGTCAGTTAATGAAAAACATTCCTCAGAACAAAATCAAGCAGCCATGGATATTAGAAGAAATTGAAATCTATGAAGATGGGTATTAAACAAGAAAACATTTATTGGGTACACGATAAAAAGGTTTTACATACAGACTTAAGATCAATGAGCACAAACCAATAAATAAACAAAAACTTCTTTGACTCAAGAGAAATACTGAATAGAAAATAAAATCTAAATCACATTTATGAAAAAACCAAACAATTTTGAGGTATGGGAGAAAAAAATGAGATTTATTAAATCAGCACTCAGCTCCTAAATTCCACAATCACCTTTACTATGAAGTTTATGAAAATCCACAGACAAGTGAATTCTTTCTAATTTCTAAAATACACTTTGTGCTATAATTTCTGGGAATATGTGTGATTCTTTTCAAGTGAAATTAAAAATCAGATACTGTGACCAAGAGACTAAATGAAAAATATTTCGGCCTTGATTCACATACCAGCCCATGTGAACAATGGTGATATATGCCTAAATTTAGAAATACCACACAAAATATTTCATTGTGCAATTTCTAATGTAGTTCCTTAAATCTTAAAAGGAAGAAACTAAAAAAACAGTCTCCATGAAAAAACACATATGGTAAACTTTGGAAAATTTCCCAAAGGAGTGTGGTCATCAGTACAGCAATACCCTCCAACCAGAAGATATTTTATCACTTGGTTACTTTCTTTCCTTGCCTAAGAACAAATGGTGAAACTTTTTCAATACACCTGGGACAATTTTATTGTTATCATTAAAACTAATTGATTTATAACTATTTATCTGTCTTCAGACATGAAATGATGAGAGAATTTCCACATTAGGTAATGATAAGCAAACTATAGTTGCAAATATCAGTGCAGTAAATCCACATATAACAGTCATGTAATACTAAATTCACCCAAAGGAGAATAGATCAGCATATCAAGAGAGTAGGTGACAATATCAGGAGAACAGTTCAGAGTTCAGTCTCAGAGCTGATCAATAGCTAGACATCTAGGGAAGGGGAAACTACTCTCACTGTCTAGATAGCAATGGTTATTATATAGAAACTGATGAGAAGAGATTAAGTAGAAATCTATGCAAAAAGACATACCTGGGTGGCAGTAATTCAAAAAAATCTACTGAAACTACATTAGCTTGACAATATTCCACATGTACAATCAGCAGTTCTTTGAAACCAAGTATCATTCCTTACTACACATCCCATTACAAAGACAAACTAACTACATAAACAGAAACAGGATTGGAAGAGGAAAACCATTCATTTACAATTATATATTTAAGAACTAGAAACAACTCCATCAATAACTGACAGCTCAAAAAGGCAGATCCATCTTTACAGTCACACATGAAATCACTAAGATAACAATCCAAAGCAGTATATAAGATGGATTCCATTGAATATTTTATCACAGAAAGACATAGCACACTGTTCTCACTCTAAGCCAAGAAGTATTCACACATCTAGGCCAGGAGGATCAAAGCAGCAAAACAGAATGTAATATAGTCAGTGTAGTGGAAGTCATATAAAGCTGGCTGTTACACAATACTGGAAGGAAATTAGAAATGAAAAGCAGGAACAACTGAAGAATATTCTTAGAATGAGAGATCAAATCACAAATTTTTAATGACACATTTCAAAAAACCCAGCTTACACAATTAAGTATTTCACATTCCATTACAATGAATGTACACTTTGAATTATTTCAGTTACTCAAAATATATGGCTCAAAACATTAAAAACAGTGGATGAAGGTAGTGGAAAAGAACAAAGCCTTCAATTTCAGAACATTAGAGAACACAGGGAAGAGGGACACTCATCAGTGAGGATGAGAGTTGATTGCATGGCATCACTCTGCCTTGTGGTCTCTCTGAATTCTGAGATTAGGGTGAACAGTGCCCATAATAGCTCCATCCCTGAGACTCTGGAAGCTGAGTTCTCAGGAAGAACTATAAAAAGCTGCTGCAATATAAAAATATTAATCATTCCAACAAAATAGGGTATTTCATTGTTGTATATTTCTGAAGCTTCTAAACAATAGAGAAGAAACTCCTAAGAGGATTAGAAGCATTATTGAGTAATTAATGTAATTAAATATGTTAAAATCAGGAGGAAAAACATCCTACAATGATGTCAGGGGACACAGAAAGACACAAAAAACAATATTAAATTAGTGGACAATAAGTCTGAATGCATACAAATGTATTCACTTTCAAATAACTGTACATATGGTGAAAAAATCAAAATTCCAACGAAAATTTAATAGCATTTGTAAGATAATGAACCACCAATATCTTTGCAATGAAATACAGATATGTGCCATATAAATATATATCAGGTATAAACAAGTGGATTGCAAATTATGAGCATTATATCACATGCAATTCACATTGACATAATTTTAAAAATGTGAAAACCACATATGAAACAGGTATAAAAGCACAAAGTGCATCATTTAGCTTGTCCTTTTCAACACTATCCAGTAATTATCAGTGAATATTATTAGTTACAAACCAATTGTGCTTCTCTCTCTGCACTCAGAGAAAAATTCTTATACAAGACCAGAGATATAGTTGAGCAGGACAGTGCCTGCCTGGAAATGTGAGTTTGTGAGTTTGATTCCCTGGTTAAAAACTTTGTATGTACATGTTAATTCCCTACTTCACAAGAGAACAATTTGTAGGTTTCACAGGCTTCCCCATTGCAAGTTGTCCTTTAAACAATTATTTCACCTTCCTTTAAATTCCTATCATAACATCCAACCTTTATGATTACAAGGTATAACAACTAATGTATTCAAGTTTATTTATCACTTTACTCTACATACAAGACAGTGGTTTACACATGTCTGTCAAGGGTCTTAGCAATTATTTGCATCATAGCCAATGCTTAGTCATTTAAGATTTATTTAAGTTAAACTTTTTAGAAAATTCTTATCTTATTTTTTAAAATCCTAACATGACTTTGAATTTGTGAAGATGTGATTGTTAATTTTGGAATTCAAAATCATGACAATGAAGCTCAGTGTGGACAATGCAATTTGTCTGTTTCAGACCTCATATTTAAATTATCATTTAATTTAGCATAGTTAGATATCTCTTGCACTTGCTATGACTGAGATAGTATCCAGCAATATCACCTGACTTTACATATACACAGCAAGGGAATACAGACTTATGAAAAATATCCTTAGCAGGGCAGAATGAGAGCTGCATGCAGCCCCAAAGTCAATCCCATCTCTGTGAGGAGGGAAATATTTAGCATGGTAAATTTTGCTTAATATGCCTTTCTTCTCAAGGATTGAAAGTTAATCTCTTGTGGCTTTCTAATTTTTTCAAAGTAACACACTCAACTTGACACCCTTTATGCTTAGATGTCCACAGTCTTAGATTTTGTGAGTCTGAAGGCACCTAGGTTATTAGGAAAGACCAGTCCAATGTGGATTCATGTTGAAAGGAAGCATGACCCATGAGATTATACCTGAATGGGCCCTGCCTCTCATGCTCTTCCTCTGCTGAGGAATTTCACTGCAAGGTTGAAGATTTGATTGTGAGAGCATAAGAAAACTGAGGTCAATATTCTAAGTCAATGGCAAACACCTGAGCTCATGCGCAGAAAAATAAGTGACTTGTTTTCCCCTTATTATTCCACCCAGCTCTTATTGGTCATTGTTAATCACATACAATATGAGTTATTTGCCATGTGCTCTAAACCAGTTATCCACAAAGAAGTACAGAGCTTTAAAAATGGACTGGGAAATTCATACTCATCATGAGACACATCACAAGCAATCATCACAAAACATTAATCTCTATTAGTGAAGAGTTCCCTTCACAGATATTCTTCATATGTAGTAAAAGTTTTCTGATTCCCTTGAATCTTCACAGGAGAAAAAGGAAACATTTTAGCAAAAGAGCTCTATAGCACCCAGAATTGTTTCTTCAGAAAGAAAAGATTCACAAAATTATCTGTACATGAGACACAATCTTTCCAATATTCTGCAGCTTGTCACATTCAAGAGTACTATATCACATTCAAGGATTTAAAGCAATAATTTATGTCATGAAAAATCAAATATACACAATATGATTTTAAGGGGGAAAATTAATCACATAATATCCAACGTGAATTGTCCAATTTTCCTGTGCATTGTCTCCTTCCTCATTCCACTTGAGTATAGATCCCAGGTGCAGTATCTAGTGATTTTCATGCTCTATGGACCTTTTGCACTCTTTCTGTATGCTCACACAACTATGCATGTAGTCAGTACTCTAATAAGTCCTAGATAACTTAGAAGCTCCTGTCCCTTTAAAAAGGTGAAACTGCTTAAAGTTTGAATCTTTCTGAGGTTCAATCACATCACTCGGTTGAAGCTATAAACCTAAAGCTGTGTTGCAGTGATGACATTAAAAGACACATTGCAGAAATACTTGTTATGTCTAATTGTAACCCTAATGACTAGCCACTCAGCTTGGTTTCTGCCAATTTAAAATTTCCATTTTATCCTTTTTCAGGGGAATACATGTCAAGAAGTATGACCAGACTGGACCACATTAGTACAATAATAATAAAAGAATCCAGGGGAAATATTTTGTATTGATCTGGATATCATCTCCCATATGAGTGTATGGCAGAGGTTTAAATAAAATGAGAAAAGTGGTATGATTTTAGGGTTCCAGGAGGATCAAAACCCTTTAGCTGAGTTCCAGACTTGAGGGCTAAGACAAAGACTTTTTTGGAACACCCATTTTATTAGATCATCAATAAAAGGTGGGGAAACTGAGGGATGCGTGGGACATGAGCAGGACCTTGAGATTCATTTTAAAGACTTTTTAAGTAGTAAATTATGTAAATTTAGTAGAACTGTCTTGTCATGTAGACATGGGAGGAGTGAGACTGTAGGAGTAGTTCCTGAAGCTGTAGTCTCCATTTACTTAATCCATGTTTGGCCAAGTGTCCCCAGTTGTGGCCTTATCTTGCCATTTGAGGTAATGTTGGCCTCAGAGGCCACTACAGGCCTGTCAGGACCAGAGATTCATAGATGTTTGGTCACTAAGAATGAGCTCCCATCACCAGGCAAGGGGCCAATCCTAGGTCTGACTCACAGCTAAACATAGAAAGCCAATTAGTAAAATTTAAATTCTGCTCAGACCTGCTGCATAGTGGTCTCCAAC
>PVLA01009516.1:0-74077 GCA_004027455.1 Hydrochoerus hydrochaeris | reverse complement strand
CACCCCGGAGCAAGGCAGCTGGTGAGGGCAGAGACAATCACAGAGAGAGAGAGGGAGAGAGAGATGCCAGCTCAGCGGAAACAGAGACAGAGAGGCCAGGAGAGATGAAAAGAAGCAGAGACACGGTGGGGTGAGAAATGGCTATGAGCAAATGAGGCATGAGACTGGGAAGGTGAGTGGAGAAGAAGGGGAGGAGGAGGAGGAGGAGGAAAGCAGAGAATTGCAAAAGGGAACAGCTTTTAGTCTACAAGGGTGACCTGGGATTGGGAAGCAAGGTTCTGGGGTGCTACATGCCAAGGGGGGCAGCCTGAGAGTGTGTGTGTGTGTGTGTGTGCACTCGGGCAAGTGTGCACCCAAGTGTATGTTTCCGTCTGTTCTAAAAGATGTCTCTGGGACACTCAGGGCTTGAGAAAAATGGCCCAGAAGGGAAGCGGGCAGGCGGTGACAGAGGAGGAACTGGGATGGATAAGGAAGAGGGACAGAATGAGGTTAGAAGGGGAGGGACTGGTGGCTCTGCTGGAGCTGACAAGTGGGAAAGGGAGGAGGCAGGAAGAGGTCGATCAGGGTGAAATGGAACCTGCAGAGGCTGGTGTGGTGGGGGGCCTGGGGCTGGGGTCAGGGCCATGGGGCCTGCCTCACAGTTGCCTTTCCTGCTGATTACGCTGGAAGACATCGCGCAGAGGTGTCAGGGCTTCCGGAGTAAAGAGATAGATGCCACAGTTGATGATGTCACTGATGAATGTGCTGGGCTTCTCCACATAGTGCAGGACCTGAGGAAGCAAGGGTGGGTTCCTGGTGGGGTCTCGCTATGCAGCTCAGGCTGGCCTTGAGCTCACTTTGTAGCCTAGGCTGGTCTCTACTTGCAACGATCCCCCTGCCTCAGCCTCCCAAGTACTGGAATTACAGGCGTGTGCCACCATACCCAGCTTACGTGTGCGTTTGTACACATGCTTTATATTAAAGTAAGATTAAACAAAAGGGGCGTGTGAAACACACAAGGCTCCGGGGTGGGGAGTTTTACAAACATAGCCAGCGTTCCTCTGCCTTGCCCATGATGCTCCCACTTCCCTAGGTGTGAGCTACTACATTCTTTCCTGTCTCTGTGTTTGTACATACTGTTCCCTCTGTCTCCAGACCCTGCCTGTCTCCTCTAGCTACACAAACCTAACTCAGTTTGGTGTCACTTCCTCCAGGAAGCCCTCCCCACCCCGACCTGGGCAAGGCTCTGCAGGCCCCTGCTTTTGTCCTCTCTAGCACCTATGTGCACACTTAGGGCACCACGCCCATGGAAACTAACTGTTGTCCCTTCCCCCTAGTCAATCTCTCATAAAGATACACAAGGTGATTAACACACTCCCGCTGGCTTGTACCGCCGTTGGTACATGCATGACAGTTTGTATCACCTGCTGGAACAGAGCCATGCCATCCAATGGGACAGTTACACATGTACTGGTGGTTCCGAGCTACATGGCAGTGAGACATACAAATGACGGTCCCATTATGAACGTGTTAATAGAGGGCTGTCTCTCCTGACTGCCAAGACTTGGGCTTACTGCATACAGCATTTCGGCAGAATCTTATTAGAGTCATGGGGCATGGGAATGATCCAGAGTGGGGCTGCTCAGCCCCTCTGCTCTTACCTCATGCGTCTGTGGATTCTCAACGATGCAGCCATAGTTCAGGGATTGTTTTCTGTTAGCCTGAAAGAAAGACATCCTGGAGACAGTGACCCGCCTGCTCCAGGGCAGCAGGGCTGTTTGCTCATCCTTTCTTTCCGTCCCCTGAAGCACCTGGCATGCAGCTCCACTGCTGACAGCCCTTCAGCAGGGGTGAGAGCTGACAGCTGCCCTCCCCCTCACTACTTCTGAGCAGCCAAAGGGCTCAGGGTCACCAGTGACACCTCCGTCATTGCTGGGGCAGTACATCTTCCTCCCGACACATTCCCACTCCAATTCCCTGGGCTGCCTCTGCCTCCCCGACACCCTCCAGGCCTCCTTACCCCCTTACCGTGGTGCCAAGGAGTAAGAAAGGGTGTCTCTGGCGTCGGTGGGCGTCCAGCATAGCACTCAAGGGGAAGTCAGAGCAGACGTCGGCATTGAGCACGAAGAATGCCTCAGGGTCCCCAGCCAGGATCTGGTCCCGAAAATGGTAGAGACCACCCCCTGTGCCCAGGGGGGCAAATTCCTGCAAGTACCTGTCCCCAGGAACCCCAGAGCCAGCTCAGCGCAATCTGACCAGACAGACACGATGTGTCCGGGTAAGTGTATTCCCTTGCTTCCGGGAGTCCTGCCCAGGGCCCACAAAGAAATGCCAGAGAGTATATTTAGGGATGAGGTGAAATCTGGCAAACACTGTCTCGAATCCACTGTGAAGAACTTGGAGGACCTCCCTCCCCATGGACGTATGCATAAACACCTGACTGGAAGCTTGAACTCCTGCTGGGTGGCTTCTAAGAACTGCATGAGGGCCTCATCAGGTTGGTAGAAACCAATAAGTAGAATCTCCTGCATCCCGGGGACCTAAAGAGAAGGGAAGAAGTTGGGAGAAAATATACCTGAGAGGAGGGAATGTTGGGGGAAGCCCTGGTGCTGGCACCGAAGTCCAGAGACCACAGTTTCAGCTTCATCTAGGGGATTCTGGGTACTCACTTTACCACTCTGGCTTGATTTCTCCTCTGGATAATGTGGAAATTAGAGGAAGTCTCAGCTGGATCTTTCAGTCTGTTATACCCGCCCCCCACATTGGGACTTGCTCAAGGAAAGACTGCCTGTAAAGGTGCACTGACGGATACTCCATTCATCTTTTCCACTTTTATCTGTCAGTCTAAGCTTGAGATCAGCATGAGGCAAGGGTGCCTGCACTGAACTAGGCACTTTATAGCACTGCCACCCCACAAAGGGATCTCATCTCTACTTCAGACAAGGAAACAGAAGCCCAGAGAGGGTGTGAGGTTTGCTTGCTCCAGATCTCACAGCAGGCAGACACTGGATTCACACCAAAACTCTGCTTTTCTAAATACCAAAAGCAATAAAGAAATGAGGTCCACAATGAGCAAAGGAATGAATTCTTTTCTTTGTTATTATTAAGGGTCCCTGTGCTATGTATGTTCTTTTGGGGGTGTGTGTGTTTTCGTGTGTGACTGTAGTGATTACTGAACCCAGGACCTTCACATTGAGCTACGTTTCCAGCTCTTTTTCATTTCTTATTTTGAGACAGGATTTCTCTAAATCATTAAATAGCTCTGGCTGGGATCAAACTTGGGATCCTCCTGCTTTAGCCTATCAGGCAGGCTCCACGGTGCCTCTAAATTGTATCTGAGAAGCCTGCCTGATCTTACATTCTGTACTTTAAAAACAGGCATGAAATCCGAGAAGGAAGAGGCCAAATGAGAGACTGGAGTAGGAGAAACCCTTCAGGGCATCTATGAATGATGGTTCTTAGAGTTACACCTAATGATAAGAGAGCATGGTCGGGAGAGGTTGAAATAATGCAAGAAGGAGAGGAGCAGGAAGGGAGATGGGAGAAAGGAGCCTATGGGGTTACCTGGGCACAGGCCTCAATATGGTGCTGGATCATAGGGACCCCAGCTACAGGAAACAGTGGTTTGGGAACCTCAAAAGACAAAGGCCTGAAGCGAGTTCCTGGAAGAGGAGAGAGAACATTTCAGCCTGCTGCCTCACTCTGCCCACATCCCAGTTACCACTCTGGCCCAACCCCTTCCCAGTGCACCAGGTCCTCACCCTTTTGAGGGCCTCCAATCAGGATCACAGCTTTGAGCATGATGATGATGGCGGTCTAAACCCCAAGCCCCAACAGAGAAATCAGTCTCGGAGCTCACATCCCAAGCAAACCCCAAAACCCAAATAATGCTTAGCCTTCTTCAAGATGTAAAGCCAAAGGTCAATATAGTGCCTCCCTGGATACACCTCACAAATCCCAGCACTGATTCCTTTAAACCTCACGGGGATTCCGCACAAATTCTGAAATCTGCAGCTCACAATTTCATATAATAGAGCTTCCTTTGGCCAGGAACACTGCAAACTCAGAAGCTCAGCGGACCCCCTTCTAAGACCGCAAATCTGAGAAAAACTGAAACCTGAAACCCAATGATTCTCAAATTCGACAGATACAATCCTGAATCCTAACAATAAACCATGAATATGGAACCACAAACCCCAAGTGGGCCCCTAATATTTACACTCAATCTTAGGCGTGAACCCCAACTCCTGAACTAACACTGATTTGCATTTGGTGATACCCTAATCTCGCAAAAACTCTCAATGTGCTGTACATGAATCCTAAAACGAACCTGTATATGCTGAGGCCCGACTCAAAAGACAGGTTCACTTGGCATCCCATACACTGGAATTCCTAACCCCAGTTATCGCAGTACCGCCGAGTGCTGCTGAATCTCTGGGTTCGCAGAGGAACCCCACAACTGGCAGTCCAATAATCCCTGGCTTCTCGCAGGTAGGGGTTACACGTCCAACACATGCCCAATCCCACTAAGAGAGCCCGCCCTCTGTTCGGGGCCCGCGCCCATGCCCATCCCCTGCCCCTATCCCTACCCCTGCCCCTCCGCTCTCCCCAACAGCGCTCCCTTTACCACTAGCTCCCTTTACGCCGAATCAGCTGCCCACTACTGCCTGCTCCTTCCGCGCACGTGTCTTCTCGCAAATCGCGAGAATGCTTCGCATGGCCTTCCGGGAATTGTAGTTCTGACGATTCCTTTGCTTTTCTAACTTCGTGGAACAGCGGGATAGAGGTGGCAGAAGCCGGGGGCGTTGCCAAAGGATTGGGGGGGCCGGGCCGGGCCGGGCCTGAGAGGCAAAGACTGGAATGTGAGATAGGGACCTGAACTGTCCCAGAATGGACTCAAAGGCAACGGCCAAAGTGGAGGACTGGAGACGATTGGCGTGTGACCGGCCTTGGAGGGGCGGGGCCAACGCGTGCACAGCCTCGAGGGGGCGGGACTTGAACCCGGCGAGGCAAGGGAGAGCTAGGTCCCGGCTGCACCGTGGGTCCCACTGGGCGGAGAACAGGAGCGGAGAGTCCGCCGGGAAGTCCGATGGTGAGAGAGATCCTGTTTCAAGCTGACCGTAAAATGAAGCATGAAATAGGCACTCTGCAAACTTCCCTCTGACGCCAATATTCTGTGACCTTGGCCTGCGACTCTGGAATAAGTGCGGGGGTGGAGGGCCGGGAGAGGGACTGCAGTGCTGGTGCACAGAACCATGAGGAGGATCAGAGAGGGCAGTTTTATTAAGCAAGACCCAGGAGGGTTGTCGGTCCCATCCACCCCGGGTCTTGAGGTCTGGACGAGATTCCTTCAGGCCACGTCCTGGCGCGCGAAGCTCTGGTCCATCCACAGGCTGTTCTCCACGTGCATCTCGTACTTGCCTCTGTCCTCGGCGTGGCTGGGCGAATGGTCAGCGTCGTGGCGGTGGCGCTGGTCTCGCGGATCTGGAAGGAACACCCTGGGGAGGGGCGGAGAGGGGCAGGAAGGAGCAGCGGGTCACTTTACGCGCGCACTGGGCCAGGCTAACCTGCCAGCTCTATTCTTCGCTGTCCTGTCCCCCATCCTCATCCTCTCTCGGCCTGCTTGGCACAAGACCACCAAGGTTCCACCCCCGGACCCCGCCCTAGACGTAGGTGCTCGCCCTTTTCTGTCGTCCTCTTCCATATCCACCCCGTCCTTGTTCAGCCCACGCCAGGCGGAGGCTCTCCCGAGATCTCAGCAGTCAGCATTACAGTGGTGCCATTGTGTGTCTTTTAGAATCTTAGCCGGGACTAGAGAGAGGAGGGGAACGCGACCCAGCCAGGGACCTGGAGGTGAAAAGAGGCGGAGCCATCATCTCCCCAGCTGATACCGGACCCTAAATGCGAGGTGCCCTTCAGTGTGACATCCAGCGAGCCATTAGCTTCTCTGGTTTCATCACCTTAGCTGTGAGGCCAAATTTATCAATTTATCTCCGCTCCTTCGCTCTGATCAAAAGAGACACAGCGGGTGGAAGCCCGGGAATGCCCTCAGATCATGCGGGCTCTGAGTAGTGGAGCACTCAGATCATGCGGGCTTGGAGCTCTGAGTAGTGGAAACTGCTCAGGATTGGAAGCCAGAAAACCCGGCTGGAACCCTCGTTCTGCCTCTGGCTCGCTCTGTGACCCTTGGGACTCGTAGAGGAGTGGAATGATCGAAGACCACAGCTGACTTCCCTGAGCCCGGGGCTGGGCTTCCTGGAACCCTGACTGCAATAGGTAGGCCCCAAGATATTCACACACCACTGCACTGGCTGCGGGAACCGCGGAGTGAATGCTCTTGTGAGCCTCCTCTTTGTCACTGGCCCAAGGTATTGGTGATCTTGACTCTGTACTGGCCTGTGTCCGCTGCCTCACATAGCAACACTCAGGCGTCACACAGCTCTCTGCCATCCTTGCTCCAGCAGATGAACGGGTCCTGGAAAGCGGAAAAGCAGCAAGTCAGCTTGGCCGCACTGCCCTCCATCAGCACCACGTCCCTCAGCAGCTCTACCACCCGTGGCGGCCACTTTTCACACTGCTTCCTCTGGGATCTGTCCACCGCCCCAGGTTCAGGCTCAGAGCTCTGAGATGTGTTCTAGCAGGCCCACAGCCCAGTCTTCTGTACACCCAACCCCTAGATGGGGGAATGGGGGTGAGTAGGAAGGGGGGCTGCCACTTCACTGTACCCTAATAAAATGCCAATCACTCTTCTGCACCTCAGTAACTTCTCTAAGCCTGGTGACCCTAGTTGTTTATGTCACGGTGCTTAGTGTCCCCATCCAAAATGCAGGAATGCACTCTCTGTAACTCTACTTCCTTCCTTTCTATACTTCAGGGGTCCTCCCTCACTTGTGACCCCAGTATGTGAATGACTGGGGGTCATTGATATCCAGGGTACATCCCAGAGGTGGGGCTACAGGTTTTTTGGCAGGATCTGCTTTGGGCATCTGGGGAGTGGAGGGCAAACATGGAATCCAGGCAGAGACAGAGGCTTCTGACCTTCAGCTCTTTCCCTGCCTGATCAGGGGTGAAACTGTCTGAGGCTTCTCTGAGGAGTGAACTCACCCTGCAGGGATTGATTTAAGGACTTCAGTTGACTGGTTGGGCTACAGGCACACAGAGCCCTTCTGGATAGCACATTAGGGGCACAGGCAGGGAATTAGGTACAGATCCTGGTTATGTATATCGCTAGAGTCCCGGCCTTGCTTATGTGATTGCCCCCAAGCCCCCCAGGACCCCAGTGCCTACCTCCTGACCCAAGTGCACTCCTTATATAGTGGGAGGATGCCTAGAATTAGGCTCAGCCACTAGGGCAACCCAAGGGGTGGAAAACCCACATAGCTCTGGGGTACAGTGCCTGTCAGTATCTGGACAGACGGATGCAGCCCCAAGCCCTCCCAAGGCAGGAGGCACCCTTCCTACTCCAGGAGGATCAGGCACATCTCCCAGACAGCAAGAAACTCAGCCCAGTACTGCGGCAACTTTGCACACAGGTCCATGCAGGCTGGCAGACGTGCCCTTCCTTAGGTGGTGTAGATGAAGAGGTTATGGGTGTCCCTGAATGAAGCCAGAGTGGGCCCAAGACTTCATGATCCATAAAGCCGGTCATAGCAGGATCAGTGGCTATCACCAGTCCAAAAGCTTTACTTTCCTTACACCCACAGGTACCCCAGGAGTCTATGGGTGTCATTTCTGCACAGTGCCCCCTGGTGGTGGAGTGAGGTAAACCGAGAGGGGCTGGAAGAGATTTTTGAGAATGGCACCCCTTCCAAAGCCAACCCCATCCACACTGCCTCCCTTTTATGTGACAGGGTAAAGTCTGGCTGATCTGAACCATCCTTGGAGATCAACATTACTCCGGACCACCCCCCCCCCCAACCCTTGGTCTGCCAAGCCCTTTGGGAACATAAACCAGGGCATAGGGACATCTGACCACCTGGGTGAAGAGGTGCCCAAGACACCAGTAAGAGTGTTGCTTCCACCCATCTACCATCTAGGTGTGCAGCACTGTCACCTTTTGATCAGAGCAATTTTGACAGCTCTGCTGACATAAATTACCTTTGCTTCTCCGGGTTTGGAATAAGCAGTTCACATGCCATTTCCAATGGAGATGGGAAGGCAGTTCCAGATCGGAGGGGGGACAGGAGAGAGGAATTTTACCGTTTATCAAGATATGAGTTGAGGCACCTCATTTTTATATGAAAACATTTGCAGTGTGTAGGGGATTAGAGATCCTTGCAGGCAAACTGTATATCTTCATCCCTAAAATGACAGGTGGGCAAGGTGTCTCTTTTATCCCTTCCAGCTGGTGTTAATATCCCATTATTTTATGATGATGGGGCTCCCCTCTTTCCTGAGGTTCTGGGTAGGGCTGGGAAGAGGGCTGTTGGAACTGAAGCCAAGGGTCCTCAAACTCAGTTGGCAGCACACCAATGCCAACTCCCTCTGCTTGTGGTTGGAGGCTTTGCTTTTTTTCTGTTTGCCAAGAACAGTTTGCTAGGTAGTCAGGGAACCAGCCTCTGCACACAGGAAATCTGACTTACTCTCTCGGTGCTAGGACCCAGTGTCCATCCTGCGGCACTGCAGGGGAGCAGCCAGAGCCAGGAGCCTTGGCATTCAACAGACCTTTTAACTTGCCCAGGGAACAAGAAGATCCAGGCTGATGTGTGCTCAGTCCCAGGAAAATGCTGGACCTGGCCAGCCAGAGTGCCCACAGCTGCTCTGTGGGTTCTGGTCTACACTGTGCCCCTGAGAGGCTGGGGCCAGGGCATCTCCTGTTTCTTCTGCAGCTCTTCACTCCGCTCCCTCTTTTTTTTGAGACAGGTTCTCACTGTGTGGTTCAGGCTGGCCTTGAGCTCACTTTGTAGCCCAGGCTGGTCTTGAACTCGCAACAATCCTCCTGCCTCAGCCTCCCAAGTGCTGGGACTACAGGCCTGAGCCACCAGGCTCGGCAACTCCGCTCCCTCTTGCCAAGGACAAAACACATCTTCCTTGGGGTGGTGAGGTGCAGGGCCAGAGTGAAAGAAGCTGAGCCAGGTCTGGGGTGTGGTTTGGTCCACACTGGAGCCCAGCACCCCTAAGAGATGAAAAGGAAGTGTGTGAGCAGAGGCAGGGATCTGACCGGAGAGTAGTAGCGGGGACTTGGCGGTCTACCAGCATTCCAGAAACTTTGGGTCAAAAGGCAAACTGCAGCCCCCCTCCCTTGGAGAAGGAGGAGGGGACAAGGGCTCCCAAGAGCCAAGGGAGGAGTGGGACAATCCCAATACACTAGCCAGTGTATCTCAAATATGTCTTCATCAGAGAATGCCACTGAGTGTCCCATCCAAGGAAAGGCCCCAGCCCTCCCCCAAAGACCACACGCATAGGTTCTGCTGCTTGCCGGTGGTTTTATTTTCCTAGTGACAGACAGACAGAGCTGCACAGACAGCTGGATGACTGGCGGGGGGTGGGGGTGGGGGGTGGGAGCAGGACAACATGGCCTACAGGGATTGGATGGAAGGGAAAACTTCATGAAAGGCAATAAATAAATAAATATGAATAAGAAGGGCAAAGGCCATGGAAGGGTGGTGGGGACATCCCTGGGCCACCGTGGAGTGCCCAGAGCTGCGTCCACTGGCAAAGGAGGAAAAAATCCAGCCTGGGTGCCTACTCTTGCTCCAGTCTCCCTGAGCTTCCGTTCCTCCGGGCTTGCCGCTGGCCAGCCCCGGCCCACCCCATTCCCCTGTGTCCTGCCCTCCTCTCCCCCCGTCACTGCCCTTGTTCACATCCTGGCTCACTGCCCTCGTTCACCTCCTGGCTCCCTCCTCGGCACTTTGTCTGTGTCCTACCCCTACCTCACTGACTCATTCCCAGCCCAGGGCCCTGACGCCCTGACGCCCTGACGCCCTCCTCTTCCTCCTCTCTAGCCACTCACCCTCCTGGTTCTCCCTGAGATGCACTGTGCGCCCCACCCTCATTTCCCAAAGTCTCCCCTCCCTACCCTTGGTGACTTTTCCTTCCTCTTCACTTCCCCCACCCCCATGTGACCTCTCTTCCTGCTTCCACCCCTGCCCAGCCTAGCCAAGGGTCTTCCACTCTGGCCAGGGGTGGCATCAGGCCAAAGTCCCTGGGCCTCTGTCCCCTCAGGTCCATGAGGTAATAGCCTGGCCAGATGTTGCTGCTGGTGGTATCTGAAGCCCCAGGTCCAGCCGGCTCAGCGTGGGCCCTGGAATGTCCCGCAGCATCAGTGGGAACCCGGATCTCAGCCCGCAGCGGCCGGGTGTGGTCCACGCCCGCTGCTAGGGGTTGCCAGGGTAGGAGCGGAGCAGCACCTTGTGGCGGGTGGCAGCCTCAGCCCGGCGCCGCCGCCGCTCGCCCAGGAACTCCTTGAGCCGGTTGGTGGTGAAGGTGAGCGTCTGGCGGCGCAGCTTCATCAAGTAGGCATCCTGCAGCCACGGGTGGGCGAGGCAGTCCTGCAGGGAGGGCCGGCTCCTGCCAGGCCAGGCCGGATCACAAGCAGTGAGCCAGGACAGGCACTCCTGAAGCCCGTGGACTCCGTCCTCCCCAAGACCCACCCCTGGATCCTGCACCCACCACTGTGTGTGTGACACTAGGTAACTGTGGGGGTCACAGGTGTGCGCCACCCATCATGTCTGACTTGGTATAGGCTGGAAGTGGTGGGTGGTCCCACCACCCAGCAGAAGTAACAGGGGAAGAGTTGGGGGTCTTTGGCCGGGTGGGGCCAGGTCAGTCTACAGTCAAGGGCAGGTAATGCTGGGGTTGGCAGGTAGGGCCCCACTCACCAGGGATGTACGGAGAGGATCTTTCGCAAGAAGAGGGTGGCACTCTGGGATGTGTTGGGGTATAGCTGGAAGGCATCAAACCGGCCCCCCACAATCCGAGCTTCTGTTTCCTGGGGGTCTGGCTCATAGAATGGAGAGTGTCCGCTGAGCCTGTTATGGAACACAGTTCAGTCGCCATGGTCCCAGCAGTGCTGCTCAGGGCTTCTTTGCCTTAGTGTGGGCTAAGAGTCCACTCCCGGGCCTCCAGGCCTCCAAGCCTCCAGTGCTCAGTTCCAGTGCCGCCCTGCATACGCCTGCTGTGCACTGGGCAGACAGCACAAGGGAGCAGGTGCAGCAGGAGGTGGGACAGCAGCTGGAGTACTTACATGATGTAGGCGAGCACCCCTGCTCCCCAGATGTCCGTTGCAGAGCCAATGGGTTCTCCCTTCACCATTTCAGGAGCTGACAAGAGACAGAGGCTGAGCTGGCCCAGTGACAGGGGAGCAGGGAAAGTGGAAGGGCTTAAAGCAGGGACAATGCCCAGGACACTGGACTGTGGGCGCAACGAGAGCCGTAGGCGTTGGAGGCCACCCAGCGGGCCAAAAGCAGGGGTGGCCCCCAGGGGGGGATGTAGATGGCCTGAGGGGGGAGCCCAAGAACTGAATGACAGCATCCCCAGAGCTGCAGAGGTGCTGAGAAGCAGGGAGACCAGTTCCCCTGGATCAGCTCCCAGGTAGGACTCTTACTGGCCAACACCGAGATTAAGAGCCTTTGAAACCAGCCTTGCTGGCAACAATCCAGGCCTGCCCCTCTGCCCATGGGACCCTGGGCAATCAATCTACTAAACCTGCCTGGCCCCACTGTCTCACCTGGAAAGTGTGGCTTATTGAATAACTGCAAAGAGCAGAGATGATACATCAAATATTTAGCAGGTAGCTAAATGACAGCTGGTTTTCCTTATGTATATAAAACAATAATTGATTCTCCTGTCCTTTCAGCTTTCACACATCCCGCCTCTGCTATTTGTAACTGTCTAACTGGACAAATACTGAACTTCAGTGTGCCTGGTCCCAAATCCATAAAATGAGGGTAATGTGATGCCAAACTCCAGGCTCTTGTGAAAACTCCACACAAAGGACTCACTGCTTGTACACAGTAAGCACGTGACACATGGCACAGAGCAGACCCCAGCTGACAGCCAGGCCCCTCACCCATGAACTCCAGGGTGCCTGTGCGGTGGCCAAGGGGCCGAAGGGCCTGGGGGTTGTAGGGCTGAGCACTGCCGAAGTCCACGATCTTGAGGGCGTTGTCAGGGGCCAGAAGTAAGTTGTCCGGCTTGATGTCCAGATGTAGCACGTGGCGGCCGTGGAGGTAGTCCAGGCCCTGCAGCAGCTGCACCACGTACGTGGCCACGTCATCTTCTGAATACCGGAATCTGGAGGGCAGCAGGGCTTGCAGGTGATGTCCTAGCCCAGCCTCTGCCACCCTCCCTCCCTGCAGCCCTGGCGGGTCTGGCTACCTGTCACTGAGCCCACAGAGGAGTTCCCGGTTGCCGCAGCTTTCTGCAATGAGCACAAGGTACCGAGGGGTAATGTAGGCCTCGTGCAGGGACATGAGCCTCTCGTGGTGCAGCGACCGCAACACTTCGTACTCCTGCAGGACCCGCCGCTTGCCCTCAGCTGCGTAGGGCACGATCTTGGCCACAAATGTCCGGCCGGTGGCATTCTCCCGGCATGCTCGCACGACACCAAAGCGGCCCCTGTGTGGGTAGGGGATGCCACAGGCTTGGAGGGACAGGTTTCTGTCATGAGGACTAAAGGGACCCTGGGGACAAGCATGCAGTGGCTCTGGTGTAGGCTGCAGAATTCAGCCCTAGAAACCAAGGCTCCAGTTCCAGCTCTGCGCTCACTAGCTCTCTACCTTAGGCAAATCCTATAGCCTCCCGACCTCAGTTTTCCCATCTGAGAAATGAGTGATACTAAGGCAATGTCACCCTTTCAGATTACAGAGAGCACGCAGCTAACGAGCTCATACAGTGCCTGGCCTGTCTGACCTCATCATTCTAAGGCCCTCTGTGTCCACCTCCTCCCTAGCCTGGCCAGGGCAGTCTGCTCTGCTCTCTGAACCTCTGCTTTCACCACATTCAGTACCCCCACACCCCCCATCTTTCTCCTTCCCAGCGCTGCTTGCCTGGCCTTCTCCTCCAGGAAGGTATAGGGTTTCTGAGGGAGGCCCTGTCGCAGAGCCGTGGTGCCCTCTGGCACAGGGGAGCCGACCGTCTCCTTGGCTGGGCTGAGGCTCTGCACTATTACCTTGGTGGGCACAGGAGGGGGCTCAGGGGCTGGAGGCTCAGGGGCTGGGGGTGCAGACACAAAGGAAGTCACCATATACAGGGGGGTAGAGGAAGGTGCTGGTTTCACGCCTTGAGGGGTGGGGGCTGGAATCGGCGTCCCACTGTCAGAGGTGAAAGACTTGGGCTCACTTGGGGTGACCTGGGCACTGGATGGAGTGGGCTCTGCCTGCTGAGCAGCCTGCAGACCCCTGTGCTTTCGTGGGGGGGTTTGGGGTGCTGGACCTACAGCCTTAAGTGAGGACAAGGCCTGGCTAGGGGGTATGGGTGCAGATGAGGGGCTGAGAGCAGCTGATGGGGGTGCTGGAGGAGCAGGAGCAGGAGCTGGGATCGGGGCCAGTGAGGTAGGAGAATCAGGCGGGGCCCTGGCTGGCCCTGAGGTAACAGGGGCATCTTCGGAAGCAGCAGATGGCCGGGCTGAAGAATCTAAGGAGGGACAAAGAAAAAACTGCCATGCACCCTGACAGCAGAGCCGTGATGCTCTTGGGGGACCCCTTCCTGCCCCTGCCACCTCCACCTCTTGTCCACTGACCTTGGATGCCCCTGATGAGGACCTTCTCAGAAGGGTTGCTGAAGGGCCCCTGCCCAGCACGGTTGACACAGGCCACACGGAACCTCACGGTCATACCAGCTGGCAGGTGCGTCACATTGTAGTAACAGTCAGGGATGCCCGAGCTCACTGGGTGCCAGGCAGACTCCCCTGTGGGCAGCATGGGGTTGGGGCTGAGGGCAAGAAGGGAGACCCAAGCTCCCAATGCTCTCTGTGAAGAGCCCAGGCAAGGGACCTCTGCCCAGAGAGGACACTTGTCTTCCCAGGTTCTGCTACACACCACCTGCCACCACCATCATCCACCCTGCCCAGTTCCTCACCATCTACCCGCCGCTCCAGCGTGTATGTGCAAGGTGCCCGGCCATCTCCCGGCTTCCACAACACCAGGGCGGTGTCCTGGTAGGTCTGGGGCACCTCGGGAGGAGCTAGCTTTCCTGGGACACCTGGCAAGAGGAGAAGCGCAGTCATGGCCTGGTTAAGGGCCCCATGAGCCCTGCCCCACCATCTCCACCATTGCCCCCTGGGGCCCTGCCCCATGCTCACGGGCCACAGCGATGGTACACGAGCTTGTAATGCTGCCTAGGACATTGGTGGCTGAGCACTCATAGAGCCCAGCGTGCCGCTTGCCCGCCCGGGGGATACTCAGCAGCTGCCGTCCATCTTTGCAGGACACGATGACCACTGAGGGCTCTGACCGCAGGGACTGCTTGTCTGGGCATGAGGAGGAGCAGGAGGGGCTGAGTGATACCCCACAATCCCAGGCGCCCATCTGCCCTGAACCCCAAGGCCTGCACCTGGGGCCTCTTGCAACGTCCTCCCCTGTGGAAAATACAATCTTACCTTTCATCCAGGAGATGCGGGGTGCAGGGCAGGCTGCAGGCAGGCAGAGCAGGGTGGCTGCCTCCCCCTCCAGCAGCACCTGGTCCTTGAGTTTGATGTGGAAGACTGGGGGGAAGTCTGGAGGGAGACCGGAGACAGCCATCAGTGTGGGGACCCTGGCCATACCCCGTTGAGAGAGGGGCAGGTGTGTGTCTCAGCAAGGTGGCACCTGCAGGGAACACAGAGCTTTTTCCCAGACAGACGGGGGAACAGAACCTCACAGTACGCCTAGAAGAATTTTCTCTGGGGCCAGTATCACTTTCCCTGGGACCTCGGCGAGTGTAGAAGCGTTTTTTCCTTGCACTGATTATTGAAGATGCTTGCTACATAACTCAGCCTTGTAAATCATGTAGAGCAGGTTCTCTAAGTGCTCTACAAGGATTTGTTAAAATAAAAACAAACACTGAAAAACATTCACAGTTAATATTCTGCAATACCCACTCCCTCTGGGCTACCACAGGACACAAGAGACGGGAAAGGAGAGGAAACCTGAGCTGAGGGCAGCTCCCAACCCCAGAAGTGTGCCTGGCTCCCTGCCAGTCTTTCCATGTGGGACCCAGGGGAGGATCCTCAACCTTCCACATACTCATCAGATCTACTAAGTGAGGAAAGCTTTGGACAGGGCAAGAAATGGTATCTCCGTGACCTTGGGTGAGTTATTTCCCCTCTGAGAAACTCCATTTCTTCCTGTAAATTGAGGAAAATAATAATACCAAGCATGGAGGGTTCCTGAGAGAATTAAAAGAGGCATGTACAGTGCTTGGCATGTGGCAGGCATGAAATAAGTGCTCGTAAACGTCAGGTGTTATTGTGATTGTTACTATTATCTCATTAATATGCCCAGGAGAGAAGCCAGGAGCAGAACCTGGAAAAAAGCTGCTTCAATAAAGCACAGGCTGGTGGCTTCGCCCATGGAGGGCTGAGGCAAGGTCTGTGCTCTAGAGCAGCTGGCCTGTGGCTCCTCAGTGCCATGAAGAATTTAAGTTCATGGTCTCTGCAAGGCACCTTTAGAAAAAAACCTAATCTGGTCTGTCTACAGGGAATAGGAGAGTTTTTTGTTTTTTTTTTTCACATCTGGACAAAGAGAGAAGACCCCTGGGAGCCCCAGCTGCTGCGGCCTCAGCACCTGGAGGGGCAGGCGATATTCTGCAGGAGGGGGTGATCAGGGCAGGAGCATGCCCCCCCAACCATGCCCTATTGTTTCTTAAAGAGGACATGGCCTCATCAATGGCTGTCCCCAGTGAGGGCACTGGGCACAGGCAGAGAGGGAGGTCAGGAGGAGAGGTCACAGGTGACCCTGCCTAGCTCTGCCACCCCCACCCCCATTTCCCCAGGGCCAGCCTAGTTGGTCAAATGGACCTGGGACAGGCTTCTTCCTATAGAAAGAGGATGAGGTCACTCTCTCTGCTCAGCAGGAAATCAGCTGTACAAGCAAACATGGAGCATAGGAGCAAGGCCCCAGGTGGGAAGGATCAGCCGTCCCCAGGCCTCTCCGCTAGATGTTCTCTTTTCTCCCTGCTTTTCTAGCCTCCACCAGCTGGCTTCCCTCCCTGCAGCCCCACAGCCCTGGCCAAGGCTGGACACAGTCCCCTCCAGCCACAGCAAGGCCAGAAGCACTCTGAGCAACTTAACCAGGAACTGGGCAAAAGCAGAACTGGTGGCTTCCAAAGATGGGGAGTGTAGCCTTGCTTGATGGCCAGCTCCTAGCTTTCCTGCTGGTCTGGGAAATGTGGCCTCCCAAGTGCTTTAGTAGAGTTCCGGTTCAGGTCAAATGGCCTCAGGCAGAGAATGCCTCCTTCCCTGCAGCCTCAGGACACTGGGGCATGAAACAGACCCCCAAAGTCCTTGAAGGCTGCTTTTCCTAGCAAATGGACTTTCGTGGGGGGAAGGGAGACCAGGAGAGGCAGCCAGGTGTTTAGGGCTATAGAGAAATAGAGAACTAAGGCATGGTCCAGACTTGGGAGCAAAGTGTGTCTTTGGGGGTACACAGATGCACGCATGCTTCAAGGGGAAGGGACAAAGGAACAGGATCCACCCCTCACCCTACAGTTCAGGGGATTGCACTGAACTAGAACATCCCCTCCTTCTTATTTTTTTAAATTTATTTTTCTTATTTTTATTTTTAGAAACAAGATTTAAGTCACTAAGTTGCCCAGGTTGGGCTTGAATTTGCTCTCTTCCTGCCTCCGCCTCCTGGAGTTCTAGGATTATAGGCATGTGCCACCACTGGTGGCTAAGAGGAACATGATCTTGAGCTTCTTCTAAGCTACACCAGGACACAGAAACCTTCTAGAGACTCCTATGATAGATGAGGTCAGTTAAAGAAAAACCTAAGTGTGGGGCCCTGGTTCCAGAGGGCCACACAGTCCAACTCCAGCTACTCTGCTGACTGGCTCTGCTACTTAGACAAGCTACTTAGCATCACATCACTAAGCCTGTTTTCTCACCTGTAAAATGACCATAATCATTGCTAAATAATTCTGCAGGACTGAATGAGACAAAGCTTGTAAAATGCTTAATAGGACCCCTGGCTTTGCTAATTAATGACAGCTGCTCCTATGATTAGCGTTGTTCTCCTGATTCCAGGCCCTTTCCCTGGCCACCCTGTTTCCGGGGGTGTCCCGCGTCCCCGGCAGCCAGGACTGGGGCAGGGACGTGCTCACCCAGCCCACCTCTTACCTGACTCACTGGGCACGTACTGGTGACCCAAGTCCTCTTGGACACTGGCAGAGAGGTTTGGTTGCGATAAGCCCTTGTCCTTCCTTAGGCGCGAGAGGCCCCAGCGGAGCCGGCTTCGGCTTTCCCCTGGAGCTGTGGAGAGCCAGAGTGCCAGAGCTCAGCCCAAAGTAGGAAAGAACATCTGGCTCCTACCCGTCCGGTCTCCCATCCCAGCCTTTGCCTCCCTGCCTCCCTCCCCTCCAGCCAAAGGCTCCCTTTGGGCCTCCAGCACCCCCTGCTTCCGGAGCCCAGCATTCCTCTGCAGGGCACCCCACCACCTTCCCCTCTCCGCGCTGCTGCCTTACACTAGACTCCTGCTCACCTGAGGAGCCCGACGTGGCGCTGGCCTCGGAGCCCAGAGACTCGGCGGAGGGAGTCGTGGTGCCGGCCTGAGCAGCCAGCTGGTTGTGCGGAATGCCCAGGCGCCGCAGGCTCTCGCCCTCGGACGTGGCCCGGCGCAGCCGTCCGAAGAGCGGCGTGCTGCGACCCGAGCCACCCCCGGAGTCCTCGCTGCTGCCACTGCGCTGCAGCCGGCTGGACAGCCGCTCCAGCGTGGAGCTGAGCCTCCTGCGCACCGCCAGCACCGGGGAGCCCCGCGCCGAGCTGCTGCCCTCCGAGCTCTCCCCGTCTGCGCCGCGGGTCTCCCAGGCCGGGTGGCGCTGCGCGGGTGGCGTCCGCCGCAGCCTCTGGGACAGCGACAGCGAGAGGCGGCGGGCCAGGCCGGGCTCCCCGACAGTCCTGAGGTCCTGCACGGAGCGCGAGCGCTCGGGCGGGCGCACCAGCTCCAGTGGGGTTCCCGCCGGGCTGGGCCGGTAGATGCCGTCCTCGTCCTGGGCTCCACGGAAAGGGCCGCGCTCCTCCGAGCGGGAGCGGCTGAGCAGCCGGAGCCCGCGCGACAGGGGCGACTCGCGGCTGCGCTTGAACTTGGCCTCGAACACGGCCTCGGATTCCAGGTTCTCGATGCTGCTGCTCAGGCTGCTCCCTGGCCTGGGGGGCACCGTGGGGACCTGGACTTTCTCGGCTACCACTGGGGCAGCCTTGGCCGAAGGCACGCGCTTCTGGGGGCCTCCCAAAGGCGGGGAGGCCACCCTGGCGAATACGGCTGCGTGGGGCTGCGGCCCTGACGCCGCTGTCGCGGGGCCCTGTTGGGGCTGGGAGTGACCAGCCAGCTGGAGCGACTGCATGATCTGGGCATAGGGAGTGAGGGGCAGTTCCAGGGTCTGCGGAGCCGCGGGGGGAGGTGCCGGCTTGGGGGCTCGCACTGGCTCGGGTGTGGGCTCCCGGGCCTTCTCGGGGGCGGACTGGGGTTCCGGGGGCTGGGGAGGCTCACTGGGGGTGGCAGGGGAAGGCTCTGCAGACTTAGGGATTCTGGGTTTGGGAACGCTGGGCCGCACAGGGCTGGGCGGCTGGGCCTCGCTGAGGGCAGACAGGGAGGGAGACTCCTGGAGCCTGCGGGCCCCAAGCCTGGCTATGGGAATTTCGAGGGGCGCCCCCGCGCGGCGATGCCGACCCCGGGGCTCCGCCTCTCCCTGGGAGAAGCTGCTGCTCTTTTGCAGCCCTCGTGCCTCGGGTGGGGGCTGGTGGTGGGGCGCTGCTTCGCTGGAAGCAGCCCGAGCCATCCGGGGGTCCCGCGCACGGCCCCCCAGGCTCTCCAGCAAGGGGCCCCTGAGGCCGCTGACCTTGCCGTCCTCAGGGCCTCCCCGCAGCAGCCGCTGGCGCAGGGCCTGCAGCCTCTGGGCGTACTCGCCCTCACCCAGGCCACCCCGGGCCAGGCGGGTGGCCCCCGGGCTGGGGCTCCTGCGTTGCGGCAGTTCCACAGATGCTGCCTTGTGCAGGCCCCGGCCCGGCTCCCGCGGCCCAGCCCGGGGCAGGGCGCTCTCTGCAGAGCTGCCCCTGCGGAGCTCTCCCCGCCTGGGGCTGAGCCCAGCCGGGGACTCCTGGCCTGGAGAGGGGAGGGCCTGAGGGCTGGGGGCCTCCTGGTCCTGAGGGGGTGCCCTTCCCTGCTCTTGCCAGTCCATGGGGGTGGCAGCCCCAGCCTCCGGGGTCCCTAGGGCCTCATCCTCAGTGGGAATATCGGTGAGGGACACCCGTGAGCCCGAGAACTCTGGCTGCAGGGGGCGGGGCACCGAGGGCAGCTCCTCCAGCTCTTCCTCTTCTGAGTCAGAGGAGGACGAAAGACCCCCGCTCAGAGGTGGTCTTCTGGGCATGGCCACCCACACTCTCTCTGGGGGAGCCCGCAGCAATTCTGGGATGGGACGCAGCACCAGATGGCATTTGTAGCTGATCTGAGAGCGCTGAAGACAGGGCGTTAGAGTTAGACCATAGGGGTTCAGGGCAGGGACCCCCCTCCACACGCACAAAAGACACCTAGGCAAGCAGAGGTCAGGGCAGGAGGGAAGACAAGGGAAAACAGGGAGGTGGGAGAGAAGGAGGCACAAAGGCTGGGTGAGAAAAGGAGAGAGTGGAAGGACAGCCAGACTCACCTGCCACCTCCGCCGGGACAGGAAGAGCTTCAGGTGGTCTGTGCTCACCTCTGCGCCCTTTGCTTGTGTCTGCAAACCCAGGAAACAGGGCCTGAGGGACAGCTGTCACCTAGACCCTCAAGGTTGGGTAATGGAGAGATAAAGTCCATGGCAGAGGGTGAGTCTGGACCCCTGGAGGTCCCCTTGGGACTGTCAGGAAACCTCCTACTGCCAAGGGGCACATCTGTGGACACACTCCCTCCACCTAAGGGGAGAGGCAGAAAACTGGTGGCTCCCAGGGTTGGCTTCTCAGCTTGCACCAGGGTTCAAGGTCCCCTCCTGCTACACTGGCTGCCAAGGGAAGCCTGTGCTCTTGGGCCCCTGGCTGGCCCCCAGATTTTCAGCTGTCTCCATGGAAGGCCAGCGTCCCCACATCTGGAGCTGTGGCCCAGACCGAAACAGAAGCTCCCTTCAGCACCCCACCCAGGCTCAGCTCCTGAAGCTGGCTTCCGGTCTGAGGAAGGAGGCTCTCATTGTGAGCAGAATGAGCTCAGTCTTAGCTGACCCAGCTCAGTGCTCAGTGGAACTTTTATGCAGGTGTTTTCTAGACTCCGCTGCACCCCCACCCTGTGCCTGGCACTGTGCCCCAGGGCTGGGGTCTGACCTCTACTCACACAGAGCTCACAGCTAGGAGGATGAGTCACCCACTAATCAGTGTGGGACAGAGGTGAGCACACAGAAGTGAAGGAACCAGAGATAACTTTGAACAGGACCCCTGGGGTGGGGTACAGTGGGGTACAAACCTATGCCTGGAGTTGGTGATACCCCAACCTGCTGATCACTGATTTGAGCCTCAGTTTCCTTATCAAAATAGGAGCAAATGAAACCTTCTGCTTCAGAGACATCATTAGGCTAACAGATCGCGTATACAGAATAAAGCCCATCAATTTCTGCACATGCGCGTCAGTGCTCGATAAGTGCAGTTGCTAGTAACCTTCTCTGTCTCCACCCCTGTACTACTACCTGGCAAGATGAGACTCACTTTGAACCAAGGATGCTCTAGGGTTTCCTCTGCAGTAGGTCTCCTATGAAGGAATAAGAATTAAGTAGAGATTTGTCATTCACTCATTCATACAGTCAATAAATGTTTGAGGAAACAGGGCCTCTGAGGAGCTGGGAACTGCTTGTTTAAGGGCAGGGACTGGGTAGGAGCAGGGGTGACATAAAGGTCTCTGCAGGTGCGGGGAGTCCTCAGATTGCGTACTCACAGCCGGTCCTGCACCAGCACTTTGATGAGGAAGCCCCGAGCCTCTCTGCTAAGGCTCAGGAACGTGGTCTCCTCGAAAGCCACATTGTAGTTCTGGATGTTCATTAGTGTTGTCCGATCGTTTTCCCCAACAAACGGTGAGATTCCCGTCAGGCTGCAGGGAGGGGCAGGGAGGGCTGTCAGGAGAGCTGGGCAGGGCCCTGGGCTGAGGCAGGGGTGAGGTGGGTGCGGGCCCGAGCCCCAGGCTGTGAGGATAGCAGATGCTAGGTGAATCTGGACAAGCAGCCAAAGCTTTCAGACTCGCTGTGCTGCCCTACTCCACAGCAACACCGAGGAATGAGGGAGCAGGCAGTCCTGCCTTGGGACTCAGCTGCCCTTGCCTTAGAGGACCCGTTCTACCCCCACTCCAGTGGGCCTCTCCGCCCTCTCTTTCTCTGCTCTGGGGACACACCCTGTCCCCCTAGTCCCTGTTCTAAGCATTCAGAACCAAGAAATTTGCTGCCAAAATAGCACTGGATCTGTGTGGGTCTCTCTCCGTCCTTTGTGCCCAGCTCTTATGGAGGGGCATGGTGATAGGCAGAGCTTGGGCACATGGACCAGGGCACCCATATTCATGCACTCGTGTGGCCCTGGCAGTTTGAGAAGGAGCAGGTGAGAAGGGAAGGGGAGAGGTGGATCATCAGCCTTGTAAGTTGCAGGGGTGGATCCGCCCGGAGACTGCAGAGGGGTGCTTACCAGAGGAAAGCAACAACACCCACAGGCCTGTGGGAAGGAAAAGCAGATGGGTGTGTTACTTCCACAACAGCTGGAAGTAAGCAGTTTCCTGCTACCTCAACTCTGAAAGACGTGTCCTCCTGGGAACACTGCCTTGCACACCTGGGCACAGGAGGGCCTTCTTCAGGAAGGACTGTGAACCCAGCAGTCTAGACATCCTGAAGCCAAGGGTCTTTTATGGTGGGGCCGCTTAGGAAGCCCAGAAAAGTCTGGGGACCAGTGGGACCAGGCCTGCCGGCTGGGACAGGCCTCAGCCCTGCAAAGGCAGGAGCCAAGCACTGCAGAGTGGAGGCCCTGCATGATTGGCCAGCCCTGACAGATGCAGGGCCAGGATAACAGGCCAAGGGACCCCAAGAACACTGCCACCAGCCCCCAGCAGAGAAGGAATCCAGGCTTCATAACTCTCTTCTTTGCCACTGAACAAGTCCAGCACACCAGCTTTACCAGATGTCAGTGACTCCAGACACAGGGCTCTGGTTGACAATCTCTGGTGCCACAAACTCGGGTGTTCCATACTGACAGTACTGGGGCTCCCCTGGGATCAGCTCCTGGGCATTTCCAAAGTCACAGATGCGAACCTGCTCTTCACCCCCTGCACCATCCCATATCAGCAGGTTCTCAGGCTACAAGACACAAGCAAGCTAGAGATGAACACCTGCCTCTGGGCTCCCGGAGGAGCTGCCCACCCCCACTCCCCACTTCACCTTGACATCCAGGTGCAGAACATGGTTCTGGTGCAGGTAGCATACTCCCTCCAGCACCTGTCGCATGTAGGCCCGGATCTGTGGAAACAGGGGGGCCCAGGGTCTGTGGGGGTAGGGTGGGGAACTATGCTTGATGACCAACCACCGAGGCTGTGGCAAGAGGTCAGGTCCCGCCTTGGGAGTGGCCTTCAGATGGCTCATGGAGCTTTGGGGTTGCTAAGACCTAGGAGTACCACATAGCTACATGGGATGGACACAGCACTGCATTATAATGAATAGAACCAAGCAGTGTACTACATACATAGTCAGACATGCAGGACTGCAGTGAGATCAACAGAGTCCAGGGGGGACCTATGCAGGGAGACGTATTGAGAACGTGTATGCCTAGGAAACGACAAAGAGAGATTGGGATGGGCCTGCCAGGATTAGAGGGGACAATGTGAGTCCCAAATACACAGGGGTCTTGCAGTGAGGCATTCTGCTGCCAGCCTCACTGGGCTCTCTGCCATCTCCCATGGCTTCCTCATTGGCACAGATGGCGTGCGTAGGACCCGCCCGTCAGTTCTCAGAGCTCAGGTGGTTGAAGGCTGGCACTCAACCTGGCCCCTGCCACCCACTGCCCTCACCTCAGACTCACACACGGTGGGTTTCCTGGCCATTCGCTCCAGCAGCTCCTCTGTGCAGCTATGTCAGGGGTCAAGGAGAACAGTGACCAGTGTTACCTGCCTGGCCCAGCCCCTGAGCTCAGAGAAGGCTCTGCTCGTGCAGGCCTCTGCTTCCCCTCCCCCAAAGCACACCTGGTACCCGTCCGAGACAGCACCTTACCCTTTCCTGTCCTCTGGGTGCACAGATGACAACTGTGCTTGAACTCTCACTACAAGATCTCAGGCAAGTCACTTAACCTCTCTGCACCAAGGTTCCCTCAGGTATAAAACAGAGATGCCGCTTCCTCTCCTGCCCACTTGACGAAGTATTTATGAGGGACAAATCATAGCAGAATCTCCTTGATTCGATTGATAATGAGCCAGGGGCCATGCCATGGAATAATCTGTCATTTTGCTAAGCTTTGGACTTGACACAGCCAGGGAATATGAAGGTCATGGCCACCCTGCTCCAGGAAAGCTGAGCCAGTCACCCAGTAGCCCTCACTCACTGTACCCGTCTTAACCACGGAGGAGTCGGACCTGTTCTTTTAAATGTGTAGAAATACTGCTCTGCAATTTATGATTGAAAAGCATTCTCCATTTGCCAGCGGTATGACTGCAGGTCAGTTAGTTAACCTCTGGCTACCTGTTTCATCATCCATAAAATGGGGATAACACAATTCCACGAGGTAAGTGTACAGGAGAAGTGAATGTTTAAACATGTGTAAAACTCATGCAACACTGCCAGGCACCTGTTATCTAAGCTGAAAGAAATGCTGGTTTTCACAGAAGTCTCCAGACTCCTCCTGCCCAAGCCTCAACAGGACTGGCTTGTCAATAGTAACGTGTTGCAAATTGTTTGCTGTGAGGACCAGTCCATTCAAGCACAGGCCTCTCCCAGGATACAGCTCAGTGACAATGACCAGTCCCCTGCGCCTCTCAAAGGCCTCATGGAAGTAGAGGACACAGTCGTGCTGAAGCCGGGCCAGCAGCCGGGCCTCCCGCCTTGCTGATGCCTTAGGCTTGGCTTGGCTGGGGATGAACTTGGCGGCAAACTCCAGGCCGGAGCTACGCTCCACCACGCGCCGTAGGTAGGAGAAGGCACCCCTGGGTAACAAGGAGGGCGACAGAGCGCAGATGTCACTGCAGGACATCTCAGAGCCAGCAGCCCCTTGGGGCCCCCAACACTGGCTCCTCCCAGCCCCACACCTGCCGATCTCTTGGTGGATGTCGTAGAAGTCACTGAGTCTCCTTCCTCGATGCTCCTCATCTTCCCCGGCTCCCTCGACCTCCATAGCTGTCTGAGCTGGAGACAGACAATTGTCCTGGGGTCAGGCAGGGAGAGCAGGAAAGGGACAGGGCAGAGGCGTGATAGGTGGGGCAGATGGAGACAGAAGAGGAGCAAGACCCCCGTAGCCTAGGATGGGGTGTCGGGAGCGCACACTGAATTCCCAGTGGGCAGCTCCAGCCCACCTGAATGCACAGCCAGCTCCGCTTTGCAGGAGACTTCGCCGGCCAGGTTCCGGGCCGTGCAGGTGTAGACGCCTCCATCCTGGGCCCCCGTGCTGAGCACCACCAGGGAACACTCGTTCTCCTCATACACGAAGCTCACGTGGCTGCTCTCAGCAAGCAGCACCTCATCCTGCAGAGGTGGGTATCATGGCCAGCCTGAGCCCCTCTCTGGGAAGCAGCTTTGCCTCCATGCCAGGGACCCAGCTGCGTCTGTCTCCACCCAGAGCCGGGAGCCAGCCTCCACCCAGGGGCTTCAGCCTAGGGGCTTTGCTCATCCCTCAGTTCCCACTAACAGCCCCACACCCCTCAACTTCTGGGCCCTGCCTCCTCCTCCTAACACTCCTTGGCCCATCTTCTCCAGACCTCCCAGGAGCCCAGCTTCCTGGAGGAAACCTGTCCTCCTCCCCCAGGCTCCCTGCCAGTCAGCTGACTCTGCTTCAGCCTGCACCGCCTTCTCACCTTGTACCACATGATGTCCGGCACTGGTTTTCCCTCAACCACCACAGTGAAACGGGCAGTGTCCCCAGCCCCCACCTCCACGTCCTCCATGATGGATTCAAATCGCGGAGCCTCTATAATGCAGAGGGACAGGAGAGGGCAAGAGAGAGGGCAGGACATCCTTATTACAAAGGCCTGCCCTCTCTGCCCCTCTGCAAATCCCCACCAGGAATGGACTCGGTGAGAGCACCAGGCTGAGCTGGTGTGGGGCACATGCCTGTAAGCCCAGCACCTTAGAAGGCTGGGGCAGGAGGGCTGTAAGTTTGAGCCCCTCCTGGGTGATTTAGTGAGACCCTGTCTCAAAAAATAAAAAGGGCTGGGGATGTAGCTCGATATGAAGGCCCTGGGTTCAATCCCCACTACTGGAAAAAAACAAAAAAGGACACCAGGCTGGGCCTCCGGAGCCCCCACGCTTGCACACCACAGCTCCCTTCACCTGGCCCACGTGCCCACTCTACAAATCCAAACGTGATATTCTCTAAATCTCAGGCACACTGTCACCGGCACAGGCTCGCTTTGTTAGACCCTCGATATTCATTTGCTAGCTTTGAAATTAGGAGATTTGTGCACACAAAGGAAACCTGGATTTGCTGTCTGTTTTGAAAAATCAGGACTGGCCATCTTAAACAGCTTCCCTCCCAGGAACCGGCCGGCGAGGCGTGGCTCAATGCCGCCCCCTGGAGGCCAGCGCCCTTCTCACGGTCCCACCGCAGCCTGCCCTGATGGTGCCTGAGCTTGGGACTCTGCAGGAGACACAGTCTGTGACCGGAAAGGAAGCTCATGAACGACACAGCCTGTGACTTGAGGTTTTTCTCCGTGAATATCATCTAGACGGCTAGGGAGCCATCTACCATCTGAGAGATGGCAAGAGCAACAAATTACTAACCCCCGAGTGCTAACTGGACAGTCTAGAAGCTCCCAGCTCAGTCTGCTGAGTGTGTCTGTGATCTCATTCTCCACACACGTCACGTGGTCGTATTATTCCCTGCAAAGCACCACCTGATTCTCACAGTGGAGTCAGATACACTTCGCAAGGCGCTTTCCCCATCCCGAGTATGTCTAAGGATCTTGCTTCATAAGGGGGTGGGAGTGATCTGACCTCCCGTGAGGAGCAGGGTGGCCCAGTACAGAGCGCCCCCCAGCACAGGGGCCATCAGCTTTCACACAGCTGTCAGGAGGCCCCCCGGGGGGTGGGAAGGATGCTGGGATGTGCAGACATGGAGGAGAAGGGGCTGCCTGATTGGCATGGAGTGAGGCCTATTAGGAACGCCAGCCCAAGGCCCATTTCACCCTGGCTGGCAGGGACATGGTCTCCCTCAGCCACTGTTCTGACCAGGCTGGGCTGCAGGGCCCTTGGGACCAGGGTTTCCCTAAGTCCTGGACACAGGGCCACGTGTGGGAAGGAAGATGAGCCTAGCAGAGGCCGAGGAGCACAGCGGTGACTGAGTAGGGAGTGCTGAGCAGGGCAGGCTGAGTAAGGAGCAGGACTTATCAGGGGGATACGCAGGGCCCAGAGATCTAGTGCTCACCCCATCCAGCATCCCTGCAGGAGGGAGCCAGGAGCACCCCTTCTCTTCCTCACACCCCCTCTGGCCACTTTTCACCTGCTTATAGATGCTTTCCCTCCCTTCTACAAATCTGGTTCCCAGTCTTAGGGGTGCAGGAGGGCAGTCTATAAAGGTCAAAGCACTGGAAGGTGACCATTTGCCCAAAGACTGTGCTAATGAAAATGTCCCTTCTTCCGCTTTGGGCTGGAAGTGTATTCATATACTCAGCAGGTAATGCCGCTCAGTTCCTGTGGATCTGAAGTTCTGAGTGGCAGTTACAGATGTCTAGAGTTAATTAACAAACTTGAAAACAAAATAATTACTACCTAATACATGCTAGGCTTGAGAGGCCATCGTCTTTAAAGGAGAAATTACACAAAGGGTCTTTGCTGCAAAGGTTGAAGCTCTGTTAAACATGTTCAAACGAAAGGGCAGCCTGGAGCTACAGAGCTGGGAGGCAGGTGATAAACTGAGCACATGAGCTTTTTTTTAAAAATCCTTTCATGCTTGTGATATCTAAAATCCTATTTCCTATTGGGTTTAGCACAAGAACTAGGAACTAGGAACTAGCTCAGGAACTTTCAGGCTTTGGAGCCTGATATGTAGACTCGAACCCAGCTCCTGAGCCTATCAGATTGAGGACCAGGTTCCTTAGTGATCCCATGAGCCTCAATGTTCTCACCTGTGAAATGGAGCTCACGGACCCCTCTCACAGAGTTGATATGCATATTACATGAGGTGTGCTGATCCCGGCCCATGTGAGCTGCTCAATAAACAGATCTCTAGTACTATTACTGCCAGTAGATGGACAGGCCCGAGGGGGAGGATGTGGGAGAGGGTCCCCTGAGGCGGCAGTGAGTGTGTGCCCCTGGGAGTGTCTCAAAGGGAGGATCGGGAAGAAGGCTGTCATCACCCACCTGCCGGCTCCAGTGTGACCGAGCAGGCCTGCGTGCCATGGCGGTTCCGGGCTGAGCAGGTGAGCGGCCCCACATCTCGGCGGCTCACCCGGCAGATGCGAAGGCAGTACTGGTCATCGTCCGGCTGACTCAGCTCATACATACCTGCCCGTTCCTCCAGGAGGGCCCCGCGGCAGCTGAGGGACATAGGACAGGGAGGTCCTGGTAGGCCGGGCTAGGGCATGGCCACAGGTGGGCAGCGGGGTGAGCAGGGACCCTACCTCCTCCAGACAACCTGGGCCTCCACATGGTTGAAGGTGACAGTGACACTGGCCGGCTGTCCCTCTACCACATACACGATGTCTGGTTTGTCCAGCACAGCAGGGGCCTCCTCCAGGGGTGGGCCTGAGAGAGGACAGGAGGCTCTGTCTGGGCTGGATGCTGAGGTGTCAGCACCTACTGCTCCTTTCACACCCCCAGTCACCACTCAAGCTCCAAATTTATAGACAAGGAAGTCGAGGCTCAGCCTTTTGTCCAGGGAACACACAGAGCAAGGCCTGGCCTCCAGCTTGTCTGACTTCACCCTGTCCCAAGTCCTGCTGCCACTGATGGGCCGGGGCCTGGCCCAGACGAGCTGTTCTGCCATGGTTATCGAGTTCAGTGCAGCCCTTAGCCTCCACCCCGTCTCATGCCTACTCAGACCGCTGCCCAACGGGGTGCCCCGCTCACCTCGCTCTAGCAGCTGCACAGGCTCAGATGGGGGCGAGGGCTTGCTGCTGCTCTTGCCGCTGCTGCTGAGGACCCGGAAGACGTGCTGGAGCCCCTTTCGTAGCCCCATGGCTGCCCACCTGGGCTCCCGCAGACCCGTGGTCAGTGCCGTCCACTGGTCGGAGCCCAGCACCTGGTGCTGTACTGTGTAGGTCAGGGAGTCCGGGTCTGCAGGGCAGGCAGCTGCTAGAGGCTGGTGCCGGGGTGGCACTGTGCCTCCCAACCCAGCTGGCCTGGGGCCCTAGAACTCGCCCCCAGTCTTCTCTGAACTCGTGGCTTACTGGCCCTGTTGGTTTCTGCCTGCCTCCCACCTGCACTTTCTCACCCACTGCTCAGGTTTGAAGTCAACAGGCCACCAGTTATAGGCCTGGAGGGAGCCGGCCCTGTGTCCCAGTGCAAGACCCTAGACAAGACCAGGAGAGGACAGTGCCAGCATCACACCTATGGTTCCCCAGCTCTCTGAGAAAGCGAAGGGAATATGCAAGCGCCCCGTCTCTTCTGGAGCAAGAGCCCCACCCACCATGGAAAGAAGACGGCAAATGTGCTCCTCCTGATCCCAGTCCAGCACTCTACCCACTCCTGTCCCACCTGGCCACCATATTCTTAGGGACCTGGGTCCTTTAGTGTCCCTCCCTTTCCCTGTGTGACCCTGACCCACCAATGGCCATGTCCAGACTCCTGGGAGGGTTCCACGTGAGTGTGACCATCCTCCCCGTCACAGCCACCACCTGTGGGGCACCATCTGGAGGTCCTGGAACCACATCTGAAAGCCACAGGTCCGAGGTCTGTGAGTCCTTTAGGGCCTAACAGCTCCACAGGGTCATCAAGGCTCAGGGACAGAAGGCCGGGGACCAGGGCTCAGCCATAGGGCAGGGTGGAAACTGAGAGATGCCGATGTGGAGGACCCTCCCTTCCCCGACCCTCTCAGTGGTTCCAGAGGCTGCAAGCACAGCTGCCCAGGAGGGTAGCCGACTTACCCGTGACATACAAGTGGGCATAACAGGCAGCTTTGCCCAGCTTGTTGGCGATGACACTCTTGTAGACACCAGCATGCTGAGGCCCCACAGCAGGGAACACCAGGCGATGTACATCCCTGTCTGGGGGAGAGACAGTGACACCAGGGCTGAGCTTCAAAGATGCTCTGAGCAGTGGGCTCATGCTAGCCTGGGCCTGGCCACTCATGTGGGGACAGACAGAGGAGGCAGCGAGAAGTATGTCCTTCATGTAGCCAAAGCTGGGTCCAAGCCTGCATTTGTGGCCTGGCCTCTTTTGCTGTCCTTCCAGCACTTCAGGCCCAGAAACATAGCATCTTCCTCCCACACCAGGTCACCCTCTGGAGTCCCTGTCTCATTGTTGCACTTCTAAGGGGGTCACAGCCTCCAAGGTGAAACCGTGACAAAGCGTTGTTCTAAGTCTTCCCTATCCCCAAGGCCACTTCCCTTCGTCCCTTCTCCAGCAGAGCCGGAGGAAAGGCCACAGCCCGAACCCCCAGCCACATTCACTGCTCCTCATCCTGTCTTGATACTGACAGCCCTTGAACAAGCCATGTGCAAGCCATCTCCAGGTCTTTGCTTACAAAATACCTCCCTCTGACAGGGCGTGGTGGCACACACCTGTAATCCCAGCAATCGGTAAGGCTGAGACAGGAGAATTGCAAATTCAAGCCCAGGTTGGGCAGTTTAGCAAGACCCTGTCTCAGAATAAAAAATGGCCAAGGAAGAAGCTCAGTGTGAAGGCCCTGAGTTCAAACCTCAGTACCAATGGGGGGAAAACAATTCCCTTTGGAATGTTCTCTTACCTAAGGCTTCCTTCTCCTCTAGGACACACACTTCCAGGAAGTGCAACCCCATGGAGCTTCCCCTGCCATGGGCCCAAGCCCTGCCCACTCTGGTCCATGACTCTTCCCTGGGACTCCAGCCCTCTCGATTCACATCACAGGGTCCATGCTGCTTTGCAGGGTGGGGGTGTCCTTCCTCTTTATTTCTGAGTTATAGCTTCTCTCTGTTCCCTCAAAGACAAGCTTGCTTGGGTCCAGATCTGCTTGTTGCACCCAGTATTCAATGTCTTGCATGCAGTACCCAATTCATTATGTTATAAATTGTAGTGAGATTTGTCTGCTCTGCCCCACTCCTAGGTTTCCTCTCCTACCGCTGCGCCCTGCACCCTCTCTGCCCCACCGGACTCCTAGGCCCAGCGTAAGCCAGTGCTTGACACCCTCCCCACCAATTCAATAATGCTACAAAATTATCCCCATTACCAATGAGGTCAGAGATATTAATTGACGTGTCCAAGGTCACACAGCTAATAAATGAGGAAGTCACTGCTTGAATTGAGTTCCTTCCATCTCATTCCAAAGCTCTTTCCTTATGCCCTCCTCCCTGCATGATAAGGAGGCTGTCTTTGGGGAGGACATGAAGAGGAGCCCTGCAGTGTCCTCCTTCACATCAGGAATGTCACCAAACACCTCCCTTCTCTTAGCGGTTATCTCTGCATAAGACGGCCACCCATTCATTTATCTCCGCTTGTGCTATTTATAAGAGATGAGAAGCCAAAAGCTGCCAGTGACCCCAGATACAGGCGGAAGCAGAGACGCCAGCCCAGGTCCTGAGCCAGACACCCACCTAGGGCCTCAAAGCAGATGGGGAGATAGGGAGGCCAGGGGTGGGGTGCTGAGGGCAAGGGTCACAGCCCTGGCACTGGAGGTGGAGTAAGCATGAGGTAAGGAGCCTGGGGCAGGGAAGCTAGGAACATCCTTTTGGAGATGGGCATGAGTCAAGCAGTCCTCACTTGCCTTTGAACAAGTCGCTGCACCTCTCTAAAGCCTCAGTTTCCCTACTATAAACAGGGCTAACAGTATCTATCTACAGGCCTGCAGGGGGTGAGGTAGCCACATCGCTTGTTAGCACTCAGAATCTGGCACTTAGAAAGCACTTAGAAGGGGATCTTGATCACCTGCAGCTGTAGGATGAAACCATTAGGGGTGACAGTGTGGCCACGACTTCAGGGAGGTAGGTGGACCTCACACGATATTCAGATTCCCCAGGAACCCGAATCTGCACCTCTGCATTTCTCTGGCTCCCTCTTCCTCATCTGCTGTTTGTTAATAACCCTGGTCAACACCCTTTCCTGGCCAGAGCCAGCCACCCTTGTCCTTCCTGCCTTCCTCCAAGACATGGGCAGCACTGCTTCCCCAACAGTGCGAATGGCCAACGACAGCAAGAGCGGAAGACCTAGAATTCTCTGGCCACTCGCTGTCCCCAGGTCCTGCTCACAGTGCCTCATCTGTAGGAGCTGGGTTAACTCTCCCAACAACTTTATTACATGACTGCACTGACTGTCCAGTTAGGGCCACCAGAGCCACTAGCAGATGACCACTGTGTGAGCTCAAGGAGGAGTGTGATGAGACCTCCTTTCCCCAGGAACCCTGTCTCCAACCCGGCCACAGAGAGAAGGCCCTGAGGGAGCCTAGGGAGCCCAGTTCCAAGGGTGCCTTCCTGGGCACGTACACTGCGTCATGCGCCGGTCATCGCTGCTCTGGATGCGGTGACCATTGTGGAACCAGCTGATGGTCGGGTAGGGCAGGCCGGTCACCTGGCACTCCAGCATGGCCTCCTTAGCCAGTCCCACCTCTAGGTCCTGCAGTGGCCGCAGGAAGTCAGGAATGGACAGTCGCTCCAGTTCGCCTTGCTCTGGCTCCTCGGGGATGGATGGCATCTTCTCCAGCTTTGAGCTGTAAGGACCATACAACTGTCCAGAGGTGCAGGGCTGCACCTCTTTGCACAGGGTGGGAGCCCCTCAGAGGGGGTGGGGGCCCCTCAGTAGCAGGGCCCGGCAGCACTTGGGGCCCCAGGTGGTACCTGGGACCTGAGGCAGCTGTCCTCGGCTCCTCTACATAGAGCTGGGCGGAGCAGTGGGCCTGGCCATGTGTGTTGGTGGCACTGACCGCATAGAGCCCCTCGTCCTCACTGCTCACGTGGGCAATGTACAGCGAGTGCAAACCCCCATCCTGCCGCAGCCGCAAGTTGTCACTCTCCTCCACCTGGCGGCCTGGGGGCAGGAGGGCAGGGATGTAGAACAAATACCCCATTCTGGTTGGGGTCCATGGGGGTCTCCCCCCATCTGCAGGGTAGGAGGGCACATACCAAAATGAGTCCAGGAAACAGAAGGTGGTGGGGTGCCGCTGATCTTGCAGTCAAGTCGAGCAGCACGACCCTCTAGCACCTCCACATCTTCCAGCAGCCGGGTGAAAAGGGGCGCCAGGGAGGGCCGCACAGTCAGTCGGGCACTGCAGGTCAGTTCATCTGGGGAGTGGGGTGGGGGGACACTGGGCAGAGAAGGCCCCGCAGGACCAGGCATCCTACCTCTTAGATCGTATCCAAAGTTAGGAAGCCTGAGCAGAGCCCAGCCAAGGCTGAGTGTGGGGGAGGCAGTGGGCAAAGATCCATCTATACACCACGTCTTCTCGGGAAGTGGAAGTCAGCAAGGACAGGAAGCAGGCTGCCAAGGCGGGCAGGATCCCCACAGCAGCCCAGGACCTAGCCCAGCCCTCTGGACCTCACTCTCACCCTAGAAACCAAGCCACTGCCTTCCCTACTCCCCCATTCTCAGAAGTCTCCCCCACACCTAGTGCATACCCATGCTCCCTCCCACCATCCCAAAACCACAAGTGCCCCTTGCCTCTACTCTGATCCCCAAGAATAAACTTCTGGAGCCACTAACAGCCCCTGGGCTGACCCAGACGATTGTTCCTGCTCCTTAAGCCCCTCTAGTACCAGGATTTAGAGCAGCAGGTACCATCATCTCCATGCTTCACATGAGGACAGTCCCAGGTTAGAGATGTCATCAACAGTAGCAGCTGGCATGTATTAGGTGCCACCCTTCGCCAGGCTCTATTTGTTTTACACTGGTTATCTCACTAATCCTGCCTAGCTGCCTGCAAAGCAGGCTTAACATGCTTCTTTTTTTTACAGATGAATAGTCCAAAGCTCAGACAGAGGAAGTAACTTGTGCAAAGACGCTGGCTGGGAACTTGCAGGGCAAGAATGGGAGGGAAACCAAGTCCTGGTTCTTACTGCATCTTAGGGGACCTGCTTGCTCAGGAGAGCAGCAGGTATGGGAGCAGCCCTCTCCATGGCAGGTACTACTCTAAGTACTCGCTGTTCGGGGCGGGCATCCTGCACTGTCTCTCACTCCACTGCACTTCCCCGAGGAGTCAAGAGACCCATTTCCTGGGTGTCTCAATTGGCACCTAGCTCTTGCACCTCTAGTCCTCACCCATCTACTCTTGGAGACCCATGGCAGCCCGAGGACCTGAGAAGTAGTTACCTTTGGCTGTGCTGAGCTTACAGGTGTAGACACCACTGTCGTCCTCATGTACAGAGGTGAGCAGCAGCTTGCATTTGCAGCCATCAAAATGCATCTTGCATTTGAGCAGCGCTGGCTGCAGCAGGCGGCCACGGCACAGCCAGTCCACCTCCACGTCAGCGGGACCCGCCACCAGGCACTCAAACAGCGCCATCTCCCCGGCCCCTACGTCCACGTCCTGCAGGGGGGCCAGCACGGCCAGGGACCGGCTTTCAGGGTGTGCTGGGGGGAAGGCAGCCACAGGGGGACACACAGAGCAAAGACGCACAGGGTGAGGAAGACACGCACACACAGAGAGACAGACAGACACAGAGAGAGAGATGCATTTTGTTCCTCTGGAGATGGTAGAAGCCCACCCACCCATCCAGAACAGTAAGGAAACCTTGGTCTGGCTCTGAGATGCACCCCAAGCCGGCCCAGGGAGGGAGAGCTTATGAGTGGTGAGAGGGAGTGGACAGAGGGACACCGATAAGGCCATGTGGTAGCAGCGACCGGCAGCAGAAAAAAAAACGCAGCACACCAGCTGGGTACAAACTGGACTTTATTTGAGCTTAGAAATAGTGTTTCCAAATACCTCCATCCCCACTACGGCTCCACTCCTGCACCACGCCTGGCTAACTCCCTCATTCCCAGACACGGCAGCCCCCACCCTGGCCTTGAACGAGGGAGCCCCCACTGGTCCCTAAACCTGCCAGGGCCAGGCCTCAGCTCTAGGCCTCTGGCTTTTGGTCGCTTGTGGAATAGAAAGTGTTGTGCCAATTGAAATCCCTTTCTGGAATGGTCAGTGCCCTGCCCCCCTCCCAGTGAGTCCCCTGACCACAGCCCCTTCCCTCTGGGCCCCTCCATCCTGTGGGTGCCATGCCTTCTCCTCTCCTGTGGTCTCACACACCCCAGATCAGAGGCATCCTTCCCTGACTGTCACAGACACACGAACAGACAAACAGAGAAACAGACAGTGGCCCGCAGCAGCGTAGCACATGCACTCGCTCGGTGCTCCCCACGGGCTTGACACCCCTCATGGCCACCCCTTCTAGCACTCAGTCCATCTACGGGCCTCCCAGCCACATGTGCACTCAGGGAGGGAAGGTTCTCGGGACCCATGGGCTACCCCGGAGAGCTGCGTGGGACGGGGAGGGGAGGGGAGGCTGGGACAGGTCCGGGCCGGCTGGGCCTGTGGGCAGGAGGCAGTGAAACACAGCGAGGTCCGAGAGGTGCCTGAGACAGGGGCGCAGCTCGGAGGGTAGCGGGGGGAGCGCAGGCGGCCCCCTGAGCTCACTCGCCTGTATACAGACAAAAACCTCAGTCAGCAAGCGGCAGGTTAGTGCAGCCCACACACACGCACGCACAGGTACACGCACGCACACATGCACACACTGGCACACAGACCTGGCTAGGGCCCTTCGGGATACGGAGCTGCCTCTAACACTGCCGGCAGCACTGCCGCTTTCAGCTCCCCCAAGGCAAGGCCTGGGATGGGAGGGCCATCGGCTAGCCAGAGGCCGGGTCCCTCGGGTTCTTGGGCAGCAGAGACCCAGGGCAACCAGGGGAGAGGCGTTCGCAGGCATCAGGAGCACCCCGAAGCCTGCAGGATGTCGGGAAGAATCCCAAAGAGAAAAGCATCAAGACATGGGTTAGCACAGAAGCAAGGCAGGGCTGGACCCTGGAGGAGGAGGAGTGGGCTGGAGCCGGGACTGAAGGCCAGATACCAAAGAGGTGGCAACCAGAGGAAGAGCGGCCCTGGGGAGGGGAGGTGGGTGAGGAGGCCTGGCACAGGGCCAAGGGGTGTCTCAGCACATCCCTGGAGCTGGCACCTGCCAGGCGAGGGGACTATGCCTTGAGAGAGACAGGGAGGGGCGATGGCACAGTAAGGCACTGAGGAGAGGTCCCTGGTCCTGAGCCAACCCAGGGAAGGGAGATGGGAGGGCAGCAGCAGGCAGCCGAGAAGACGGCAGCCTGGCTGGGCCTGGCATCCTGCTCCTAAGAGGTCCCTGTGCTATGTCCCCAATCCTGGGGGCTCAGCTTTCTCCGCACTTCAGGGATGTGCTCACCCTGGGACCCCTGGCTCCCTACAGTGCTCCATGCCCAACTCACCCCAAAGGTCCCTCCGAACGGGTCCGATACTCCCCACTGCCCTTCCCCCCAACCACAAGTGCTTCTGTACAGCAAAGGAGGGTAGGGAGAACAGGGGCACAAGAGGAGAGCGGGGAGTGGGCATGAGCGAGGGGCTGGCCGAGCACAGCACGATGACAGGTGAAAAAGGCGTGGAAGGGTGTGAAGAGAGGACGGCAGACCATGTGAAGCAGGGCCCGTGGCTGGCATCCGGGGCAGGCAGTATTGTGTAGTAGGCTAAGTGTGAGCCAATTTGCTCTGTGACTCTGGGCACGTGGCTTCCTCTCTCTGGACCTCAGTTTACTCAACTCTAACAGGAGCGGCCAGGCTAGGGGACAGCCCAGCCTTTAGAGTGTGGCACCCTGGGCCGGAGGCTGTGTGACAGCTGTGGGGAGGCAGGCATGGGGCCAGGTGGGGGCCGTGAGGGAGGAGGCTCTCACCTCGGACTTCCAGGCGCGCCTCGCACTGCCGAGCGCCGTACTCGTTGACTGCCTTGCAGGTGTAGAAGCCAGCGTCACCGCGCTCTGCTGCCAGGATGCGCAGCCTGCACAGCCCGCCCTCCGCCTCCTCCGAGAAGCGCCGCTGGTCTGGGCGCACAGGCTGGCGGTTTCTCAGCCTGGCAGAGGACAAGGACTCAGCCCAGAGCCCGCAAGCCTGACCCACAGGTACAGCAGGGAGGGGCTATGGAACCACTCAGGTATCTCATCCTCCATGCTTGTCCCTTGCTCCCAATCCTTCTCCGCTAACCAGGCATCCAGGGGTCGCAGGGTGAGGTCTTCACCCTGACTCGACCTCTGCCCCCACCTAGATCTTCCAGAACACAGCAGCCCACCTGGATCTCTCTGTCCAGAACCACTGCATTTGATACAGCCTTGCTATTTAGCTCTGAACTGTTTTTAATTTCCCCTATCTTGTTATTTATCTACAATGGAAAGATAGCTTTTCTGCTTCCCAAAAGGGACATGAAAAAACTTACAGTGTTGAAAAAAAATCACAGTGGAAACCAGACAATCAATTAAAAATGAACAACGGAACTCAAACCAACAATGAAACACGCTGAGCAGTCGATGTTCCAGGCCCCCAGGACGAGCGAGGCTCCACAGCTGAGACCCACATTTAACTCTGAGTTTCCAGGAGCTCAGAAACAAATTGTGGGCCTCCAAAGTCACCCTGCCATCAACCCATAGGGGCAGGGTGAGGGGACTCCTGGCCACTCATCCCAAGTGGGTGGACATGAACCCATTACTAACCCAACCCCTCCCCAGAAAGGCCCTGAATGAGCCCCAAGTACCAGGCCAGGGACAGGAGTGTACAGGGGAGCAGTACCAGGGAAGGGTCCCACCCTATTCCAGCAAAACTGGGCCCGGGCTGGGGGAGGGGTGCTTGTAGAGGGCTGAAAGTGGCTGCTACTCACCAGGAGACTACAGGCTTGGGCTCCCCCTGTACACGGATGCTCATGATGACATCTTGGCCTTCTCTCACTGACTGGTCCATAAGTGAGACCTGAGGGAACCCCAAAGCATCAGGGGTGACAGTCAGGGTACAGCACTGGCTCCTGGGACTGGGGGACCAGGGCAGAGGTCTCTTCCATACCAAACTACTGAGGTTGGCTCTGGACAAGAAGGGTTATGAGGCAAAGTTCTAGGTCTTGCTGGAGCCTAATCATGGCCCTAAGAATGAGGGGGCACACAAAGGAATGGGGGCCCATGGAGGTCTGGGCACCAGCTTCAGGGGTCTGACCTTGAAAGTGGGGGGTGCCTTGGAGCCAGTGTCAGAAGGTTGGCGGTTCTGGCTGGGACTGAGCTTCATGGTGGGGGTTTGGGGCCAGGTCTCCCCAGGTTCCGGGAACTCCTCCGGGGGGCTCAGGTACTCCTCATCGGAGGTGATGGGGCTGCTGAAAGGGGATGTGGACCCACCTGGAGGAAAGACAGAGAGGATGCCAGGGGAGGGAGCCGACCGAGAGGCCGAGAGAACAGGCTGGGAAACCCCCCTCCCCAAGGCCCAGGGTGAGTGGATCAGGGGTTCCTGCAGGCCCTGGCCTGACTTGGCCTCCCAGGCTCTGCTCGCTCGCTGTGTAACCTAGTCCAGGTGCTTCCTCTCTCCAGCGTCTAAGTCCTCATCTGCCATGGCCTCTGCCAACAGTGACCCTGCTGCTCCTCCTGGGAGGGGACATCACCAGGGAAGGCCTGATGCAAAGGACTTTGCCAGCAAAGGGGTGAAGGAAGACCTGGAATTCCACTGGATCAGGGCACTCACATTCCTGGCATGGACTGGGGGCCCAAACTACTCGTTACAGACTCCAAAAGCAGGCAGTGCTCACCTCTGACCCCAGAGCGGCAGAGCCCAGACACCCACTTCCTAGGCAAGCTGGGTCTGGTGCGCAGGAACACAGACCTCAGTTAAGCCCCATCCTGACCTTGATCCAGGGCCAACAAGGCAGCACTGTCAGCCTGCCCTTCCCCCTCCCTTCTCAGCTTCCTGCCATGGATACCCCAGGGGCACCTGTTGACCCCAGCCCTATAGCATGTACCCCAAAACTGTCAGGAATAGGAAAGCAGAGCTGCAGTCACCCACAGACAAAGGTGGCCTGGGGAAGAAGAGGGGGGCATCAAAATCTGCCTTGGGGGAGGGGAGTCCCCAGGGCCCTGACGCCCTCCCCTGCAACTGGCCAGGGGCCCAGCCTCACAGAGCTGGCTCCTATCCGACTGCCAAATACAGACATGAATCTGACACAGCCCCCTGGCCCCTCCTCCTGGTTCCCCCACCCAAAGCCCCCAGAAAGGTTGCACCCCAACTCACCCCAAGACTCTGCACACGGACCCCAGCCTACACCTTCCGCCCTGGCACCAGGCCCTCCTGCTGCCTGCCCACTTCCCACCCCGTCTTGGCTCCCCTACGGAGCACGAGCCCAGCCTGCCCAGCCCCACTCCCTTGCTGACCTAGAGGCCCGCACTCAGCTGGCCCTGGGGGAGGGGAAGGTGCTCAGGAGGGGGAAGGGAAAGGTGGGGGTGGCCAGTGAGAAGCTGGGTAGCAGGCAGGCAGGCAGTGACAGGCGGCAGCGGGGCAGGCAGGCAGGCGAGCAGGCGCTGGGCTAGCTGGGAAGGTGGTGCCTGCTGAGACCACAGGCGGCAGGAGCAGTGGGGGAAGGAGGGAGGGGCAGAGCCCAGCCTGGCCGAAATTAGCTTGTTCCCCAGCAGCGGCCTGCCTTCCTCTCCTTAGAGCTTCTCTGCCGGGCCTGGACTCTGGGTCCTCTGGCCTTAGAGGGAGATGAGTGGGTGGGCTAGCACTGCACTGCAGTATCCAGGACGCCTGCCTCACCCACCAGGGTCAACAAGTCCACCAGAGGAACTTCTACCCGTGCCTTGTCCTGATCAAACCAAGATCCCAACCTGGGAAAACACTGAACACTTCAGAGCAGGCCACAGCCTACTTCATCCAGCCCTGCAAACAGACCTATTGGCACCTTCACCCTCCTTCCAGAGATGCCCTCACAACCTGAGGGGGCCCAGAGCCCTCCCCTCTGCCAACTGGGAGCTGCTATGACAGGCCTGGCCCCGAAGCCAGCGCAGAAAATAAGCCTGTGCCCAACCCAGCTCTGGGCCACCTGCTGGCAACTTGCCCTTCACCCACCTGCCCCACTGTGGCCAACAATAAGGAACCCCAGGCTGCTTCACTCCCCAACAGCCCCTCTTAACTGGCAGTCATTTGCATCTGGACTGGGGAAGGAGTTATTAAGCAGGGGTCACATGTCCTCCTCCTTCCTTCGGTCCCTTCACCCTGCCCGGGGCCACATTCTCAAGCTATGACCTGTGCTTCCCGGCACTGCCCGGAAGGAGTGGTTGAGACCAAGCAGCAGAGGGGCCCTCCACTTGAGCTGGCTATGTTGAGGTTTGGGTGGGGAGGGAGGCAGGGCACTTGGTGCTGGAGACTTTACCCCCAACTGACTCTGAGATTGTTCCCATGGAGCAGGGACACCTTTTCCAGGGTCACCTCCAAGCCGGACAGTGCTGAGATGGCTCTGGAGCCCAGGGCTGGCCAGGTTTGTTGGGGGGGGGGGAGTGTTCAAGAGGCCCCTGGTGGTGGCTGGGGGAACAGCACCCCCAGAAGCGTCCAGTCACCCAGCAGCCCAAGTCCTCAAGCCCCTGGGAGACTTTCAACCCAGAAGAGAGGAGACTGAGGCTCCACAGTGACAGAACTAGGCTTCCCTGAGATAAGACCCTGCCTAACTGTGTGGTCAAGATTGATGGAGGAGCCCAGGGCTCCAGCAGGCTCAGGGCCACCTACTCGTCACTATTCCACTGTCAAAACCATTTTAGTAGCCAGTCCCTAACATTCCCGCCCTGCTCCACCCACAAACCTGGCTCACACTATAGGAGAAATAGTCACATCATCCAGAAAGTGGGGAGCAGGTATCCCCAAACCTACACCATGGAAGGACTACCCCTTCAATACTTGCCCCCCCCACAGCTCCCATGAGGACCTTATCTGCTCTTTCAACACTGCTCCCTGGTCAAACCTGCTTGCAGAATGCACTGGCATTAGGCACCCCTGAATCAGGAAGCTGCCCCTCCCCAGACCAGCAGGCGCGTCCTACTGGTCCCAACATCCCAGCTGTCTGCAGTGTCCCCTGCCATGTTCTCACCACAAAGAAAGCTGCAGCCACCTATCAGTCTCTAGTAGGTGAAAGGCATCACACAAGGCCCCTTATATCTGAACCATCAGAATGATCCTTGAACCCGCCCACATCAGGACCGGCTGGAAACTCCTTAGACAACAGATTCCTGAGCCATACCTGGCCCTAGAATTAGACTTTCTGAAATTTTCAAAAGCACCCAGGTGATTCTTACACAAACGAAAGCTTAGGGACCACTGCCAATTCTCCAGGAGGACAACACTAGGAGATGGTTTTACTGAGTCCTAAGCACTTGCCCATTCTACTTCAGAGCAGGGGTCTGGATGAGGAGTCCATGTGCCTCGGAAATACACCAACAGGCCTTTCATCTTGAGCAGGGTCTCTTATCTCCCTGGCAGTGTTTTTCACACTTTACTGTGTCCTGGAGTCACCTGCAGGATATCCTTAGCCCACAGATTGTCAGGACCCACCCAAGATTGAAATCCCACAGATTAAGGCTGGAGCTGATGGGCTGATTTCTAAGACACTCCACACGGAGGCTGAGCTGCTGGTTGGAAAACCACACCGTGAAGACCATGGCTCTGTGGTCTCTTCTGTCATCCCAAACTCTACTCTTGGGCACAGATTCATTACCCTTTGCGGCTGGGTGTCCCACCCAGACTATGTGTCACCCAGGTTGCTTTCAGAGCTTGGAGCTTCTAAGACTCCAGGACCCCACAACTGTCTCCCACCTACTCACTGTAGAATACTCAGTTCCCACTGTCCACAAGAGCCTCCGTGGTAGTTGCAAAGGCTAAGGAGTGAAAAAAGCAAGCATATCCTTGGGGGCCTTGTGCTGGTGAGGAAGATATGCCAGACACACAGGCGACTTGAAGAACAAACAGTGTGAGTGACACGGTGTTGCAAAAGGGACAGAGAAGATGTCCACAGGAGTACAGGGGGCTGGAGACAACTTTTTGCTCACAGAAAAAAGAGGGAAATGAAAGAAGAGGTGGTAATAGAATTTCAGTTGGATAAAGTGTGGGGGGGGTAGAAAACCAGTCCAGGCAGAAGAACCTTCGCAAACAGACGTTCAGAGGCAAAAAACGTGTGCAGGGACAGATCCGAGGGAAGAAGAAGAAGCAGGCATCAGGATGCGACAGCAGATGCCTCTTGTTGCTGGTCACTCCCAGGGCCTGCTCCAGCCTCTGCTGGCCCCATGGATCCATTAGACAGAGAGCAGCTAAAGGTGTCTGGCCCCATGATTATGGCAAGGAGGAGGATGTGGGGAAAAGGCCACTGCAGCCATTGTGAAGAGAAAAGAGGACACAAACCATGGGGCATGGGGATTTCCACGGGGTGCTGACATGACTTTCCCTAGGACAAGGAGAAGAGCTGTGCTGAGAATGGTTCAGGATCACACTGTCTGAAGCATCAGGGAGGATTTCACATGGTGAGCCCGGCCTCGTCAAGCAAGTGTTGAGATTTCGCACCCACAGTCTATTTGGTCTGCATTCGTGTGACAGGCTGGGAGTGAGAAGTTCCACTCCAGATAACATCCTTGGAGGGTCTTGCCGGGGGAACCTGCTAGGACCAGGCAGAGTGGGGAAGGAGGGCCAAATCTGGAGGTGTGGATCAAGCCACCCAGCTTCCTCCTCAGGTATTCCCGAGACCCCCAACAGGAAGGGCAACAGAGGCCATGTGGCATTCCAGTGTTCCTCCACTGGCAGCCACTGCCACTGCCAGGGAGAACCTGCACCTATGAGCAGGTGGCCTGGAGCCCAAAGCAGGAGAAGACAGGGGCAGGGATAGGTGGCGTGACTTTCTCCCCTCAATAAACAACTTCATCTCTTTTGTGACACAGTTGATCATATGAGTGGGACCAGACTAAGCCCCAAAGTACCAGATCCCTTAGCCCAAATGTCTGTGGCTGACTCACCCCTAACCCGAGTCACACAATTCTTCCTGGGTGTTTAGCCCATGAGTCAGGATGATCTGCGCTTTACAGACAAGAAAACCATGGCCAGCTAGAGGTAAAGGTCTTGGGTGAAGAATACTAGAATGCTCCCTGAGATCTGGGCCTGAGAGGAACGCTGCAGGCAGCAGGAGGGGACCCGCATTGCTTTCCTCCCAACAGCACCTGGAGGGCCCCCCATAGAGCCTTCTGTGGGAGACAGCAGAGGGTGCGCATGCCAGGCAGTAGGGGAAATAAATGGACCACAGCCACAATAAGAGGCAGGGCATCAAAAGAGGGAGCAGAAGAGGCCGTCAGTCTGTCCCATCCACAGGGGGCCTGGGCAGTCCCCTCCTCATGAGCTCAGGAGCACAAACGCATCTTACATGAGAACCCCCACCTCCAGAGTAGCAGGAAAGGGGACAGCACAGTGCAGCACTTAGGAGAGTCTCTCTGGGCACTTCAGGGCATGGCCCCAGCCTCCAACCACTGCCATGTTTCTAGAGCTTGGCATCCAACAGGGCAGGGCACTTGTCGCAGACACTACTAAAATGCACAGCAATTAAAATGACATTAAATGAAATACTTGGCTCCTCAGTCATGCTGGCCATATTTAAAGTGCTCAAAAGCTACATGTGACTGGTGGCAACTAACATCAGGCAATGCAGACACAGATACTTTTGTCATTGTGGCAAGACCTGGTTGGCACCGCCTTACAGAAATTTGCTCAAGTTTTCCCAGTCCCAGTTTCCTCATCTGAAATGGGATATAACAACAGAATCTATCTCACAAGGCTGGATTAAGTGTGGTTTCCCAATCAACACTGGGCCTGCAACACAGTGCTCTATTAATGCTAAGTAGCTGTGTTAGTTTTACCTGCTACTCACACTAAGTGTTGCTGTTTCTTGGGTGAGTTTTTCCAGCACCCCAAATCATTTATTGCTTATAAAATTCCAGGAAGACACAGTAAAGGTGACTGGCCTGGTGCTAGCTCTGTCACAGTACTCTTCACACTTTAGTCTTCCCAGCTGTAAAATGGGAATGTCACCACCTGTCACCTGTAATGTGATGTAGGTCAAAGAAAGAGATGTGAAAGGGTTTGGGGAAAATTACATGGTGCTCTAAAACCAGAAGAAACTGTTCAGAGATGGAACACTGGTCACAGGTGCAAATTCAACAGATGCCTGTGTGATGCATTTAGCAGTAGCCAAGAATAAAGGCTCCACTTGGGTTAAGAACTAGGGGTCCCAATCCATGCCTCTCCCTGTGAAAGTTATTCAGGGGGAGGAAGGATCTAGGGCTGGGGTGGCTGCTGGAGCTGCAGAATACCTGGCCCTGCCTACACTTGCCTGTCTCCCCAAACTAGGGGCTGCATTTCCTGATTACCATGGTACCCAACCAGGAACAGAACTGTGTGCCCTCAAAAGCTGCCCTGTTGGGGTAGGCATTCCAGGAGCACACTGGTCAGTAGGCCCTGGTTTCCACAGCACTAGGCATGAGGACAGGGAGAGAGTGAGACAGGGTAGTGGCCCAGCGCAGGCCTCTTGCCACAAGACACTGCCCATTCCCTCCCTCCACCTGAACCCTAGGTCCCCATAGCCACACTGCAGGGCACCATCCCTGCTTCTACTACTCCCTGCAGTCTCCAGGCCTGGAACCCTCTCCTTTGCCAAAGTCTGTGCTACCACTGTTTCCGCCCACTCCAGCTGCTCTCTGGGTCCACTGGCCCCCATCCAGCCACTCTGGACCAAACAGTGCCTTGTAGGGTAAGAAAGTCAGATTGTTCCACAATGACCAGCACTGAGTCTGGACCCGTGTGCCAGTCTCTTGGGCCCTGGGGCCCTGGAGCCAGCCTGACTTTACGGGGCTGCTGCAATGCCTGGCGCAATCAACTAATGTGATGAAGGCTTTCTGGCTCCCAGGGCAAAGGAGGTACAGCGATGCTGGGGCAGGGTAGGGAGGGGAGATAAGGACAGAGGGCTGGAAAACACGAGCTGTGAAAAGGCAAGGATGAAGTCCTCATGGCACAGTGTGAAGAAAGGAGCAGGGATGGGGAAGGCACTTTCTAGGTCCTCCTGGAAAGCCGAGCCCATGTGCACAGCATCACCCCTGAACACTAACAACTAACATTTGTCTACAGCTTTACAGTTCATAAAGCTCATTTGCACATTCACTTTTATCTGTGAGGCTGGTATAATTATCTCTGGTTTACAAATGAGGAAACTGAAGCTCAGAGAGGTTCAATGTGGCAAACAGAACTCCCAGTCAAGCACTGACAGCTGCCATGCCCCAAGCTGCCTTCCCAACCTTCAAAGGCTCCCAAGTGGCTCCGAGCCAGTATTGGGACACCCCTCAACCCCTTCTCACCAAATCCCAGCCCAAGTCAGGTATTGACTGGTACCCTGGAGCCAGGCCTTGGCCCCTAAGGAGAGCTGGGAGCTGGGAGCTGGGAGCTGAGTCAGAGGCCAGATCCCAGAGGTGATGGAAGGATGGAAGCATGTAGTGGGGGCTGGTATGAGTCAGCAAGGCCAGAGGAGTAAGCAGGAGAAGGCGTGGAACATGACTCCTGGGAGGAATGAGGAAGCAAAGGAAGAGGTAGACCTGCCTCTCCACAAAGCTCTGCGGTGCAACCAAAACAGCTAATATAGCCCAGGGACTGAGATCCGGACCCTCTGCGACACCTCTGCACTGCAATGGTGCTAAGGCTCTGGGACCATGCACACCAGCTCTGTCATCCTGTCTCTTGCAGCAAAAGAGGCACAGAACAGTGTGTGCTGTCCCCGCTCCTGGTATGTTCTGCCCCTCCCCCTGCAGTCTAAGTTCCAGCCTCCTTCCAGCCCTGAACACTGACCATTGCTCAGTTGTTCTCAGCCTAGACAGATCTGTCCTATGTTACCCTCAAGCTAAGTCTGGAAGGTGGTAACTGTCTTAAGATTTGAATTTGTGCCTTTTTCTTCTATGATGCTTTACCCAACTTTCCCTGCCCCTACTCCTGGCTCTGCTGCCCAGGTCCAGAAGGGTGTCAGGCCCAGCTACCTGAATGAGCAGAATTGGCCATTCACACTGACAGCAGCCCAGCCCTGCCCAGGCCACAAACTGGGCTGCAACCCAAAGGAAGCCGTTCAACACCAAGTGAGGTTTCATAAAAATAAAAATAGAAAACAAGGCATGCTCAGCACCACCATCTCCAGAAGGTGCTCTCAGCTGCACCTCCTCAGGGCTTGGGGTTCAAGAGGAGGAGTTGAGTGGTACTTGAAAACCACTCTTTTTACCAGGGCTGGCCTGTCCCAGAAAGAAAATGCCTTCAAAAGGCTCCCGGTGGCTCTCCAGCTCTTTGAGCTGACAGCTTCTTTTTCTCAGAGACTCAGAGATAATTTGCCTTCCCCACAGACCCAGTTCAGGGAATTGCCATAGGAGGATGGCATTTGGAGGCTGCCTAAAAGACAAATTTCACTGACTGTGAATTGGCCAGCCCAGTACGTGCCTTGGGAATGTGGCCTGCCTGAGGATAGGAGCACTAAAAATGCTTTTTCCAGTGGGGAGTGACACACGAGAAAGAACTGCGCATGCTGTCTGAGAAACCAAGCTCTCACTGCAAGTGGAAAGAGACCCTGGGCCATGGCATCAGAACCACGAGGAAGTCACAGCTCACCCCCACCCAGCCCTAGGCTCGACGGGCTCCCTACCAGGTCTCACAGACAGGGAGGCAGCACAGCTGGCCTGGCCCAGCTCGTTGGTGGCGGTGGCCATATAGCTTCCTGCATCAGCCGCCTGGGCCTCCCTGAGCAGTAGCGTGTGCCGCTCGCCCTCAGTGCGGAGGAGAAGTCGGCCCTCACTGCGCAGCTCGGAGCCATCCTTGTGCCAGGACACTGTAGGGAAGCGGTAGGAACCAGCTCACTACAGTCCACACAGGCTGGCTGAGGAATTCACACAGCCCTCCCCAGGAACCCAAACCACTCCTCTCCCTACCCCAGGAAATGTGGGCAGGGTTCTAGGCAATCCACTTAAACACAGGAAGTCAAGGCAGCCCCCAGGGAGTGGGGGGGCCCCTTGCACCCAGCTCTCCCTCAAAGGACTCTGGGGGAAACCTCCTCCCAGTCCCACATGCCCCACTTCAACCCCTCCCTGCTGCTCACCTTCAGGTGGGGGGTTGGCAGTGATGATGCACTTAAGTAGCACATCGGTCCCTGGTGCCACCACCATGTTCTGCAGGGGGATCTCAAACACTGGGGCCTCCAGAGGCTCTTCTCCAGCAGACACATAGGAGTCATCTGAGGACTCTGCCAGACACAGGGGTGATAGTTAAGAGGACTCTGCCAGACACAGGGGTGATAGTTAACAGGACTCCATCCCTGTGAGGATGACTAGGGGAGAGGGTGTGGGCAGCCCCACCTCCTAGAAAGCCAAGGCCCAGAGATGAACTTCTGCAAGGCAGAGTTGGGGGAGCCAATAGTGTGTCTCCTGAGGCAAGAAAGAGAAAGCCAGAAGGAAAGCTCTCAACCTGGACAGGGAAGTGGAGACCCCACTTAAGCCACAGTTAGTGTTGCTTTCTGGAGGAAGGTAGAGACATGCTGTGTCTTCACATGAATCAGTCATTTGTGGCACTGCAGGCTCTATGCAAAGCTTTTAGTGGGTCACAAATCTGTGTAGGTTTCAAGGTCTTAACCAAGACCTAAGCAGTAACACAAGTTGCACAGAGCAACAGGTGGGGAACTGCCAAATCTGTGAGGCCAGCAGATTCCAAAGAAGGAGCAGCAGCAGGATTGGAGAGGGCTACAAAGATCAGTCTTGATTTTGTCCTTTCACCAGACAGTGACATTGCACTTACAGCACACAGAGCACTGATGGGTATCCAGGATGCGACAGGAAGTAAGATGTGATCTCTGCTTAGAGGGAGCTCATACAAAAAGATAGTAACACCCCACTGGCCTGATTCTCCTTGGGTACTTTCCAACCCTGACAATCTCTAAGCTAGATAAAGGACAATGCAGACAGCCGAAGGGTACTAAGGATCCCAATTCTGCTGATTTCTAGCTACACATCACCTGGGGCAAATGAGAGACTCTTTCTGAGCCTTGGTTATGTTATCTGGAAGACCGAGGGAAAACACCCAATACTCTGCAGCACTGGCACACAGGTGAAATGAGACAGCATCTCTATGCATCCAGTGACATGTCTGAGACATGGTGGGTACACAGTAATGGTGATAAGTAGGATGATGGATGCGAGCTTAACAACGCCTAAAGGCTTTAAGGTGGTAATATGTAAATGCAAAATGATTTTGATGTAGAAAAATACAAAGCAGTAGGTGCAATGAGAGAGATCCTGGCAGGATCTCCAGACAAAGTGGGAGCTGGTCAAGGATGCCTTCCTCTGCCTCTCCAGGAATGAGCCCAACTTGTTGTTCAGGGTGTGTGGGTTTGGGGCAGCTGCATTCTCTGGTCTGTGATGTTGCTTATCACCTCTGAGAAGGCAGGGGACACACGCAGGCTGCCATGCATAAAGACTGCAGTCACTTCAGAAATGCAGGATGTGAGGGCATGGTGAGAGAAGGCTAAAAGGGGAGGCTGACTCAGACCCCTGTGGCTACAGATGGGTCAAGGGGATGGCGCTGGGAAGGGAAAGGCAGGGCAGAGTGAAGGGTTAGCCTGTGACAGCTACCTTCTGTACCCCACATTGGATGGGGGATACTCAGATCCCACCAGCACCTCCTCCCATTGATGATCTGTGACCCAGCAGGATCACTGGACCTTAGGGGACCTACAACCAGGCATCTCAGCTCCAACCTTACTCACACCCCAGCTCCACTCGGCCTCCCTTCAACACACTCACACTCCATCTCACCAGTGGCAGGTTTTGGCACAAGGACCTTCACAGTCCTCCACTCCAACTGGAGCCCGTGTTGGTGCCAACTGCACGCAACCTCACAGGCAGCCTGGCAGCCCCAAGCCAGGTGCTTGTTCTTACAAGCAGTCCTAAAGTCCCCAGAGTCCCTGTCACCAAGGTTCGGGCATATTCTCAGCCCTCTTGGCTGCCTTACCGAGCTCAGGAGAGGTAGGCCGGACCCGGCGACTTTTGCCTTGTCTGCGGGCCCCTCTGCGGTCCCAGGCCCCCCAGGGACCATCCTCCTCTAGCCCTCGGCGCTGCCTCTTCTCAGCTTCGGGCCCCGCCCTGTTCTTCTCCAATGTTTGGGGCACAGCAGCGCCCTCCAGGCCTGGCGTGGCCCAGGGAAGGAAGCGCACAGCCTGCGCAGGGGGCTCTCGCTTCCGCCCTGAAGGGCCTTTTGTCCTGGCCTCTGGAGGGTCAGCGGTAGGGGGCGGCACGGGGCTCCTGCACTCCTGGATGGCCCTGCCCCGGGTCAGTGGGAACTGGTCCCGCCGCCTAACCTCCTGCTGCGGGCCTTCCCCGGGCTCCGTCCTGCTCACCGGCCCACGGCTCCGGGGCCTCCCAGGCTCTTCCCCGGACCTGCTCGCGATACTTGAAGGGGGTGACTGGGCGGCGTCAGGGCTCACGGCCCGTGAGGTCTTGGGGCTGGAGGGTCGGGAGAAGAGCGGGGGTTCGCCGGGCTCTCGTGGGGAAGGGGCGCGCTGCAGCGTGGCGCGCAAAGACTCGTGTGAGCGCACCAGTTCCTCCCGCGACGCGGAGCGCCGGATACGACCCAGCTCCTGGGCGAAGCGCAGCTCGAGGTCGGAGGCCGGGCTGCGCTGCCGTGTGCGCTCGTCCAAGGAGGCCGCCTTTTGCTGGAACAGACGGCGCCGCTCGGACACGCTGCCCCGCGGGGCCCGCAACTCTTCCTGCGATGCCCCGGGTGTGCCCCACGCGTCGCTGTCGGACTTGGGCTGCTCCAGCGATCGGGCCTTGCGCAGGGGCACCCAGGGCCGCAGGGGCGCCGGCGGCGAGTCGCTGCGCTCCAGGCTGCGCCGCCGCTCCTCGAAGAACTGCAGCTTGTCCAGGATGCGCGAGCCGGCTCGTACAAGCCTCGGGGAGCGGCCCAGCGCAGACTGGCGGCCAGACGCCTCGCTCAGTGGCGTCTGAGGCCGGGACTCTGTGGTGCCCGCCGGCGAGGGCCCCGATGATTTGGACTTTTTCCCTCGCTTCTCTTCCGCGGTGGCGTCCTCCGGTAGTGCGAGCTCCTGGGCGCGCCGGTGGGACGATGCGGGGGAGGCCGGGGGCTGAGAGCTGGGTCCCGGAGAAGCCCGCCTACCCACCCGAGGGGACGGTGGGGGGAGCAGCGCGGACTTGGAGGGAGGCGGAAGCGCCGCGCGAGGACGTGGGGCTTCACTGGCTGGCTGAGGTTGAAAGTCAGGCTCCTCCCTGCGCAATCCACTTTGAGGGACGCTGCTGCAGAACGGAGAGGAGTAGAGGATTCAGGGAGCCCCTCTCTTAGACCTTCAGTTTGCCAGAGGGATTGAGCAGTGGGGCATGCTGGGCAGGCTTGAGGGTGACATGAACCAAACTCTCCCGCCCCCCCCACCCCCTCGAGGAGGGCGCAGCCAGAGCAGGTGCTGGGGAGAGGCCAGCGGCTCATGCACCAGAAGCCCAAGCTAGTGGCTGGGTCCAGGTACAGACTCAGCCCCAGGGGCTCTAGCCAGAACCTCCCCCCAGCCCCAGAAGCTGGGAAACAGCAGGGACAGAACCCAGCATGAGCATGAGGGAAAGAAAAGAATGATGCTTAGGAGTCAAGATGAAGTGATGAGGGAAGGAAGACAGGAGGGCTGGATGGGGAGGGACCCTCTCAGGAATGAAGCCTCCCACCTATTCCTGTCCCCAGCTGGCCCCCACAGCCCTGCCCAACCTCATCAGGGCACATCTCCTTCACAGTGGCCCCCCAAGACACCAACTGCCCCTTGGCCAAGGGACAAGCCTTCAGGAATCAGTACCCTGTCCCTGCAATGACCTAGCTCCTATGCAGACCTAAATCCATCCCTGTCACCCCCACCAGTGCTGGTAGGGCACAGCAAGCAGGGAGTCAGGGTCCCTGGGAATGGGCTAACCAAGCTCCCACTCTCTCTGCTCAGTCTGCCTGCATTATAAGCTTTTGTCTTTGTCCTGCCCCTCAAAAAGGTATCTCGAGTCCTTGGAAATACTGAGCACACATAAGTCCCCTCCAAGGGATATGTTCAGAAATAACTCAGCTCAGAAATAACTACCAAGTGGGCCTGAACAGGGGGTGTGGGGGATGAGGAGGAAGAGGGAAGGAGCTGTCAGCCTTGAGAACTCCCTCACCTAATAGGGCTTTGATGCCTGAGAGCTAGGCCTCAGTTTCCCCCATTATGGCCTTTGGGGAAGGCGCATCAAACATAAAGATTGGCAAGAAAAGGAATCTGAGTGTTATTATACCCCACACATTAGCAGGGAACTTAAAAATGTACAAATGGCTCAATGAACACTGTCTGCCAGGCATATACTAAGTGCTTCACATGCATTGAGTCATTTAATCCTCCCAGCAGTCCCTTGAGATAGGAACTGATATTACCCCCATTTACACAAAAAGAAACTGAGGCTTCAAAGATGTTAAGTGTCCCCTTTGAAGGCACTTAACTAAGTGCCATAACTAGCAAAAGGGTCGTTGGTGCTAGAATTGAAACCCAGGTGACTTCTGAGCCCTTGTTCCCTTTCAGTTGTCTGGGTTTCTGGGGGCACAGAAGGGAGGAGAAACAGCACAGTACCAGGCAGCTGTAGAAGATCTAGGGGTACCTGAGTATAAGATGTTTTATCCTACCAGGTTCAGCTACCTGTACTAAAGACCCACCTCTGGCTGAGAGAAGGGAAAAGAGACAATTCTTAGGGCCCCCAAAGGGAGAAAGGCCTCAGCCAGCCCCCTGTAAAGAGGCAGAGTTTACCTGGGGGAGGGGTAAGCACAGTCCCAGAGGAATGGCCTCTGTGAACTGGGTGAGGCCTAGAGAGAAACTGGGGACATAGAGGAGGCCTGTTGCCAGCAGCTCCAAGAGCTCCAGGCCAGACTCTGTACCACAGACATCACTAAGGAAATAGGTTCCTCCTAAGTTGCCATAGCAACACCAGGTTCCAGCTAGGGCCTGGGAGAGAAAAGCAGGGAAGGAGAGGGGAGGCTAGGGCACAAGCAAGCCTGGTAATGCCAATAAAATAAGTCAAAGGGGCTCCCTGGGGGTCCAATGGGACCCAGGCCTCTCCCCTACCCACCACTGACCACTCCAATGACCCTCAAAACAGCCTCCCCACCAGGCCCTTTCTTTCTCCTCCATGACAGTACCTCCCCCACACCCAAACCCATACCGAATCAGGACCCCTCTTGGCTCCCCAAATGCCCCCCATTACCTCTACCATCAGCCACTCCCCTCTTCTGCTCCAGCACTTCCTCCTGTATCTGCCAGTCCCCAAATATCCAAAAATGGCTCCAATGCCTCATTCCAACACCTGCAGTCCTCACCACCCCCTACCAGGAAAACCTTGGACCCCACCCTAGGGTGTTTCCCATAGGATATTTCCCATGAGATTCCATGCACCCTGCCGTTGTTGCTGCAGGCCCTCCACCTCCACCCAACCCCATCTCCAGTCCCTCCCTCCCCAGCCCAACACCCCTTGGCCCCCATCCCTCTGCTTCGGCAGGCCTCTCGGCCCATCTGCCCCAGCCACCTCGCTCTCCTCTCTCCTGGCTGCTCGCTTGCTCCCCTGCTCTCTCCTGCTCTCCTGGGAGCTGCCGTGTGGAAAGGTTCTGTTCCTCTCAGAAAAAGGCCCACATAGGAACAGGAATGTGCAGAGAGATGAAAAGGCAGCAGCTGCTGAGACAGCAGGCACGGAGGGGGCCCCCCCGGGGGGGGGGTTCTGGGGACAACTGGAGCCTGAATGGGTGAGGCAGGAGAGGGCCCCTAGCAAACTGGAGCTCTTGGAGGAGAAGGAAAGAGAGGGGGTCCCCAAGACTGGAGATGGTACGGTGAGCCAGGCCAGGTGGGAGCAGCACGTGGGTGGTGATGGCACAGGAGGGAGTGGCGTGGGAAGAGTGTAGCTGGGGCCAGGAATGGAAGCAGTAGGGGGGTGCAAAGTGCACAGAGATGGATGGGGTGGGGCGGATGGGTGGTGACGGATGGGGCAGTGATGGGCAGTGCAGGACAGCACAGTGGGACAGGATGGGACAGGGCAGGCCCAGGTGAGGCTGTTACTTACACGTGGATTGAGAGCGCCCGTCCTCTGTACAGACTGAATGCGCTGCCGTACAGGTCACTGGCCACCGAAAGGCTATCCTCTGACCCCCAGCTTGCGCCCACCAGATTAGCTCGAGATGCCCGCACCAGCGGCTCCACCCCCAGGTGCCGTGGCCCGGCCCCGGTTGCCTGTGCTTGCCTTGGGCTGCCTGGGAGATGGCGGGTACCACTCCCACTGCCCGATTCCTGCTCCAGGACCGTCTGCCCGCTGCCCCACCAGCTCACTTGCTCCTCCGAAGTGCCTGTCACGGAGGTTGGAGGTGTATCCAGGGAGGTGCCCACCAGCGTGTCAGAGCCCCCTAGAAAAAGGGGCACGGTGAGTGGAGACTCGTCAGAGGAAGCCCCCCTGCCTGCTCCTGGAGCACTCAGAAAGCTCACCTGTGGGGGTGCTGAAGGCCCCATCGTCACAAAGCTCCAGGCGCTGGGTCCCCTGCGCATCACTGATGTCATCTTCAGCCGTCTCCGAGTCTGGAGAAGAAGGGGTCTGTGTGGGCAGGGCCCTCCTCCCTCTGCCTCCATCTCTTCGCTGTTGCCTTCTGCCTCCCCCACAGCAGGTCTCTATCTTACCACAAGCAGGATTCCAGGACCCTTCTTCTCCCTTCTTTTGCTCCTGATCTTCCCTAGGGACTGCTCATAGTCCCCCCCCACACACTTGCCAACACCTTGGCTCCATCTCTGGGTCCCTGGCTACTCACCCTTGCCTCCGTGGTCCTCAAAACTGCTCTCCTCCTGTTCCCACCCACCTAATGGCTCACCAGCACCTCATCCTCTCTCTCCCTCCTCTCCCTGCACTGAAGTCCCTCTGCAGCACTCAAATCAACATGGTCCTAGGCTCTGAAGCTCTAAAGTCCGGTCTCCAGTGCCCCAGGGGAGTCACCTTAGAGTCGTACTGTCAGGGTACTTGACCAATTGCAGGGCCAGCCTGTCCTGCACCCCAAACCAGCTGGAATGCATCAGGGTGCAGCTGAGGCGGGGTGAGGAGAGGTTGGGCTGAGCAGGGAAGAAGGGATGGGTGGGGACAAGGGCAGGAGCCAGCTTCCTACCGTAACTTTGCTTTCTGCAGGAGCGGAAAACTTCGCTTCCATAGGAGCAGCAGGAGAGAGACGTGGACAGACAGTTATCAGAGTGTTTGTGGGGTAGGGCACAAAGGGCAGGCAGGACAGAGGGGGCATGAGGGGCTCCAGTGCCCAGAGGCACCCTGTGGGGATGGGTGGTTGTGTGCCCAGTGCTAGGAAGCCTGCATGCTTAAGCCGGTTCTCCTGACTGTCCGAGCGGTTCTAGTACCCTTGGCACTTACTGATGCTCTCTGTGGCCACACATACACTCCTGCCTGGGCCTTCCTAATACTAGGGGTCAGGCTCACTCTCTGTTAGTGTTTTCTCTATGCTTTGATCTCTCCTTACAACTGAAGACCCATCTCTCTGCATTTGCTGACAGGTGCTTTTCTCAAGAAACCTCTCTTTTACTGCTGAGTGGTCCTCAAAAATGCCCAGGGGTCAGGTTAGGAACCAAGGTTCCTTCGAAGATTTTCATCTTTTTCAGGGTCTATCAGATTCTGTGCCTCAGTTTCCCTGTGGGTGCCATGATAAGAGCCATTTGCTAGTGGTCAGAGCATGGCAATGAGCTCTTTCTTACTTGCCCCAAAAATGGAGAACAAGAGCCCAGGTCCCCCCCAAACACACACACACTGTGGGGTGTGCTAGTGAGCCCCTCCCACTAAGCCCTCTCTCAGCTGGGGCCCTTGTTGGATGGGTGTTTAGGTGAGGGTGTGTGGGTGTGAGGGGGTTCCACATATCATGGACTATCTTCAGGGTCTTGACACCTCACGAAGGGACAGGGACCAGGAGGCAGAGTGGGCATGGGCTACCACAGCCCACAGTCCACGCACCATGGGTAAGACGGCCAAAGGCCCGGCGGGAATGGCCGGTTTTCTGAAAGAGAAAAGCCAGAATGAGTTGTTTGGGGGAGGCTTGCTCTGGACCCCTGTAGTGTCCACCCCAACCTGCTGTACCAAGCAGAAACTCATGGGAGGGGGCGGTGTGCAAGTGAGGGGTAGGGAATGAGGGGTCCAGGGCCGCTGGCCCAGCTGGCTCTGGGGAGGTGCAAGGAGAGGGCAGCGAGGCTATGGGTCCGTCGCTGCGACGCCCTGCTCCATAGAGGCTCACAGCCTGGGTCGGCACAGCAGCCCCAGAGACAGAGCAGACAAGACAGTCAGGATGACTGAGGAAAAGGAGAAGATGGAGGGGTGCGCTTGAATGCCTGGGAGAGGGAGGGCAGAGGACACCCTTTCCTGCTGGGGAGAAAGGATAGATACCTGGGACTGGCGTCAGCAGGCGGGGGAGGGTGCTGGGGGGGGGCCAAGGTAAGATCCCCTAAATGGCCAGCGCCTCGCGAAGGCAGGCAGGAGGCCCGGGGACGCGGAGGGCAGGGCAGGGCTTGGGGAATTTATTGAGCTCAGCGCGGATCTCTGCGCGTCGCTCTCAGGAGCTCCGGAAGACGGCAGGCTCCGGGTGGGGGGCTGGGGAAAGCGGGCCCGGGGGGCTGGGGTCGCACAGGGGCGCGATTGAACATGACGGCAAAGAAGCAACGGAGCCCTGCGCACCGACTGCTACAGCGGGGCCCGCTCCGGGGGTCGCGGGGATCGGGGACCGCTGGGGGGCCCTGCTGCTCCGCGCGGGGAGGGGCCTGCGCGCCCAGGACGCTGCCCCGCGACCCCAACGCGCCCGACCCCCGCCCTCCGCCGGCTAGGGTGGGGCCGGCGCCCCGGCGCCCCCACCCCCGGCCCCGCCGCGGTGACCCGCCCTCCCTCCCGGGCGCCCAGCCCTCCCTGCCCCCTCCCGGCGCCGCCCGCCCCCGGAGCCCTCACCTGGAAACGCTTCTTCACCCACAGCTTCTTCATGGCGGGGGAGGGGGCCGGGCCGGCGGCCGGGCGAGGAGGGGACGGGCGGGGGCGGGGCGGAGTCGGAGGCGGGGCCGGGGGCGAGCGGGGAGCGGGCGGGAGCCGGAGCGAGTGGCGGGAGCGGCCCGGCCTCGGGAGTCCCGGCACGAGGAAGGCGGGGTCGGCGCCTAAGCCCGCCCCTCCCCCGCCGGCCCGCACCTCCACCTGGCGCCCCTTCCCTTCCCTGCACCTCAGCCTCCCCTGGGGCGGCCCTCACCTGCCTCCCAGCACGCCCACGGCACAGCTTCCCACGCTGACGGTCCCCACCGCCACCCCGCATCTGCCTCCGGGGCCTTGGGCACATGGAGAAACTGAGGCACAGAAAGGAGTGCAGTGGCGTCTAGCTCGGGCCACTGTCATTGGCAATCCAATGCGGCCGCTTCCTGCAGGGCGGCTCTGGAAGGTCAGCAACATCTCGCTTACTTGGCAAACATGCGCACACTCACGCTGTACCAGAGGGAAACCAGCTCACCGCAAGGCGGAGTGCCTAGGTCATCCCTCAGGGCAAGGGTCCTTGGGGCTGGGGGCTTTGCGTTCCCATAGATCCAGACTGTCCCCCCACCACCACAGGGCTCCTTGAGCAGGCAGAGAAGGCTTTCCTCCATTTACCCTGAGTTTCCTGCACTCCTGCCCATACATGCAAATGCACACACCAGGTAAGGTGCCCATAGGCATTTCTAGCAAACACAGAGTCACCCCATGTTCTCACAGAGCTGAGCACACTCACCAAATTTTTTAACGTGTTCCTTTCCCCACCTCTACCCCATTCAGCAGACTGCAAAGTTTTATCCTCCTCTTAGGCTCCTGTCCAATTTACCAAGGGCCTGGCACTTTGTTATTGTTACCTCCTTTACAACCCCATGAGCCATAGTCTTTAGAAGCATGCCCATCCCCGTTCAATTCGGCAGTATCTGAGGCTCAGAGAAGTCGTGTCCCTTGGCTAGGGTCACACAGCTTCAAAGACTGCATGTCCCCAGACTGGAATTCTCATCCCAGCATGCACAGGTAGTGCCAGGCCTGGTTTCTGAGCTACGACTTCAGTCCTAAGTAATTATTAACATTCACTGCATTCTTGGTTGGTCCTAGACGTTTTGCTAAGCACGCTGTACGTGTAAACTCATTTGATCCTCCCAACAAGGAGGGAGACTGAAGCTCAAAGTCACATGGCTAACAAATTAAGGGAGTCAGGATTCTGTGGCTGACCACTGTGTTACAAAGTTATCACATGCTGATTGGCCAGTGTAATCCCTAACTTTATTGCATTAATTAAAGCCTGAGTACTAAATACATGCAGATGGTCAGGCATGGGGGCACACACTAACAACATTCCAGCACCCTAGGAGGCTGATGCTGAGGCAGGAGGATTTCATATTTGAGCCTAGTGTTGGAAATTTAGCAAGACCCTGTCTCAAAATTACAAAAAAAAAAAAAAAAAAAAAAAAAGCTGAGGATGTAGCTCACTGTGAATGTGAATGTCCTGGGTTCAGTTGCCAGAACTGTAAAATGAAGTAAAATACAGAGGTAGACTGATAACTTTTGTTCCACCTGCACAGTGTTTGGGGTGATAGGATAAGAATGCTCAAGTTCAGACGGTGACAATAGCACCACCCTCACTTTCCAGTTTCTACTTGGGTCCTGAAGTTGAGTTTGGGACCCCTTTATTTAATTAATTTATTTATTTGTCTTTTTGAGACAGGGTCTCTCTATGCAGTTCGGACAGGCCTTGAGCTCACTTTGTAGCCCAGGCTGGTCTTGAACTCGCAACGATCCTCCTGCCTCAGCCTCCTGAGTGCTGGGATTACAGGCGTGAGCCACCATGCCCGGCTGGCCCCTTTATTTTAAAGTCTGAGAGTGTCTTGTGCACTCTGGGTATGTACTGGTGTTGTTCCCCAGGCCACCAGTGGCCAGTGTTACACACACAGACATGCACAGACCTGTGTTAAGAAAGTACACCCATGTGTCCGTATTAGTTCCAGCCAGAAGACCCCAGCCACCCCCAAATACACCCACTTGTAGGTGGGAAGCTGAGTAGGGACAGAGGGTAACTTGAGCCCCTGTTCCCCAAGAGAATCAGAGGGGCTGGCACATTCCATAGCAAAAATAACCAATGGGCAGCAGGCGTGAGTGACGGGACAGCTGGGCTGAGGAGGGGCCAGCACTTCTGTACTCCTGACCTGGGCCTGCGCTGCTCATCCCTGAAGGAAGGCCCAGCCAGGGGCATGCTCTCAGGTTGGACCTCTGCAGATGGCTCCTGAATACCCCATTTTCCATCCAAGACCAGGCAGCTGTGTTTCCCAGCCTCTTCCCCAGGATTCCCATTCCTGCGCTAACATCCCCCTTAACCAGAGAAATGCCAAGGCCTTGTCCACATCTGATCTGTCCTGCAGCCCTTCTGATGAACTGCACCCACCCACTATCCTCCCCTTTGCCACCTCTCTTGCCTGCCTATGCCCTGCTCTGGGTTTCTGACATACTGTGTAACATACCCTGTTGCACATCCTCCATGCCCCCACTAGAATGCAATCTCCAGGAGTAATCCCCTACACACACTCACATACTCGGTATCCCAAACACTTAGACCAGTCCCTGGCATTTAGGAGGCACTCAATGAATACAGAAATGGTGCATAGCCCAGGGAAAAGGAATTAAAAGTGGAAGGTAGCAAATCTTCTGGAATAGTCCCCTTTATCTAGCCTTTCCCTTTCTCTGTCCTGAGCCAGATCCTTTCCCAAGAAACAACTGGAGAAGCAACCATCTCCATTCTGTCCAGGTCTCCTGGAAGGACCTGCTCTGATCACCAAACTGTCTCCTGCAGGGGCTTCAGCTGACTCCAGGGTCCTCTCTTCCCCTCTTCATTCCCTCTCGGGCTCTTCCCTTCTCCCATCCTGGTGCCTCCACCTCTCCTGGATTGGGTCATGGCCTGAATGGATAGCAACACTCATGACACTCATACTGGTTTCTTTCTGGCTTTTCATCCAGACATCCAAATTCCAAGTGAAAAAGATGGCAACTGCCAAATATTCCTCAATGCAGAGTCTGGCGTCTTTCCCTGTTTTGCCCTGGCCTCCACTGGCCCTCTCTCTCCCTATGGATAACCTCTGTCCTCCATGTCTTCAAGAACCCAGGCTGGTTCGCTGTCATCTGTTGAACTTTGGTCCTTCTGATTGACGCCAGAGTCTTTCCAGACCCGGGCTTCAAAACTCCAACCAACATACCCAGGAGAGCATCCTTCACTTGCCCTTCCTCTCAGCTGCGTCCTTTCTCATCCCCACCCCTCCCTTTGGGCAGGGAGACTCCCTGTTCTCCGGCCAGCACTTATTCTGGTACCTTGATTTGCATGTGGCTGCTAGGCCTGTGCAGGTGGAAGCCTTGTGTTTGGAAAGAGTAAAATGCCTGCCTATGTTGAAGACTGGGCCAGAAGATGGATTGGATTAATGACCAGAGAAAACTGAGCACAGTGAAAAATCTTTAACTTAGTTTTCCCCCCTCCATTTCTATGGACAGGGAAGGTGGGCCCAGGCCTGGAGACCCAACCTTTTAAGCCCAGCCTTGCCATCTCATGAGCCATGTGACTTTGAGTAATTTTCCCTTTGAGCCCCAATATTATATGGATAATGATCACAGTAGTAAACTAGGGTTTAGAACATTGAATAATTAAAATAGATAGTGTGCCTTATGCATTTAAGGATTTTACAAGTATCCTGCATTTCTGCTATCTTCACTTCCTTTGTTTCCTATTTTTCCTCATCTCTGCACCCCAAAATCTTATCACTATCACGCCAATTTCCTATTCTACACACTCCTCAACCCAGAGCCCCCTTATCTCCTCAGGTCCCCAACCTCCCTAGGCCTGGCCAACGCCCTTCTGTCCCATCTTAGGCTTTGGGAGTGCAAGAGCCTTAGCATCACCATGTCTTGCTGAGCTGAGAGCAATCCAGGCCAGAAATTGCTTTCTTCCATCTATAACCAGGCCTGAGTACCCTAGAGTCCTCCTGCTGTTGATTCCAACCCAGAGAGGTTTCCACAAGGAAACCTGAGCCATGCTGAGGTGTTGTGCAGGTACCTCAGACCACATTCACCCAGTTGGGTCTCCCAGCATCAGCAAAGCAAAGCCCCTCCCTCCCCCAGATCACGGGGGAGGGTGTAAATTAACCACATGGTCATCTGCAGTGGGACAGAATGAAACCTATTCTGACAGCTTCCATCTGCACGAGCTAGAACTGTTCTCAAAAAGAACATGCCACTCCCCAATCCTTTTCCCACTCTAACACAAATGTCAAAGGTCTCAGATCCAGCCCCTCCCACAGCCAGGGCCTTTTCTGTACTCTAAGTTCCTCTGTTCACCAGTCTGGACACTGTCCCTATGGTGTCTAGGTAGATCCAGGCAGGCTTAGGTCTGCCTATCTTGCTACCCAGATTATAAAGCAACATGGAACCAGTCCTGTGGGAGACTCTCCCCTCTCATCACCTCCTGGTCTGGAGGGATCAGGGCAGGTTAGGAGACTCCCATCTTCAGAAATGCCAGGTCAGGCCAGTCATGTAGCAGCCACTCCCCCAAACACTAGACAGTGACACCCTCACCCTTTTTGAGTAGCAAAAAGGCTCCAGAACCCACGTCAGGAGGACAGAGTTCTTAGATCTGGGAGGGCGTGGCCATAAGCAGTTGTATGTCTACCTCCCTCCTGGTCCACAGTGTTCTCACCTGGAAAAGGAAGTGTTTGGAGCTGGTGTTCTCGGAGGATCTGCCCAACATTAAACAAATATTATAACCACACCCTTACTCTGTCCTCTATCTTTCCCTTCCCTAATAGCTCTCTTCTGAAACTATTCTTAACTTGTCTATCTTACCCTTCAATTTATGTTATTTTCAGCTCCCTTTGCCCTTGAGAGGAACAGAGCTAAGACCCTAAAGAGGCCCTCTTTCTCCACCTCAGAACTCTACTAAAGTATGCTCCACCCCTGACCCCAGGCTAGGGAATCCTGTACCTGGTCAGCTGCTAACCAATCAGAAGAAGCCAGCCTTGGCCCTTACGGAGATCACAAGGAACCAGTAGTTGGACACTGGGAGGGGGCAGGACCAGGCTGGGGAGATGACATGCTGGGAGCTCCATCTCCTGACTGGGTTGCATTTGTGAGCCTTCTTTCTCATCCAGCTGCTGAGGTCCTTCACCCCTGGGCCTCCTCCCTACCTGCCTAGGATTGATCCTTATAGGACACCACCCAGTGGAATACCATGCCCCTCTTGCAAATGTCCAAGACAGTCACACCTCCTAGCTCTCTGCTACCTCCCCCACATGCAGCCTACTTTCTCAGAATTCTGTTTTTCGGGGCTCGTTCTACCTAAGGCTCTGTGTTTGGCCTAGAGAACCATGAACCTACCTCTGGAGTTTGGGAATAGTAAAAGAAGCCCAAAAATTAATCCAAGGAGAATCAGTGCTGGCCTGGCATCATTTCTCAGCTCCAGCAAGGTAGTGAGTACCAGGTTCACACTCTGGTCCCTCTTCTGAGCCACCAGCCTAGAACTGTACTTGCACCCTGCCCAGAGGATGCCCTCTGAACATCTACTTTGGAACCTTAGTAAACTTGGTCCATGGGCTTTCCATGACAGCTCCACATGCCCTGTCCTGCATCTGTTCGTACCATCACAGTCCTTCCACAGCCCACAGATGTGCACACACAAGTACATGCCTGTGGATTCTCAAGAAGCCACCTCCATTCATGCCCCAGCCCTTGCTCCACCTCCTGATGCCCTGGACCTTGCTCATACACATCTGTTTACCAACTGGCCCCTTCCACCCCAGCCGGTATTGATGCCACCAGCCCTGCCACAGCAGTGGCCTGCAAGGAGCTCTGACCCATCTGCTCCACAGTGCTCCACAGACCAGGGGAAACCAGGTCCACCTTCAGACAGAACTCCTTTAAGGAGCTCACAACTGCCAGCTCCCTTATCAGAGATGAAGATTGCCTGGAAGCTTCTCTCTAGCCGGGTAGGAGGAGGAGTTCCGCCACGGTTCCCCAAGAGGCTTGTGTGAAGCTCAGGGGCTTGGCTTACCCACATTGACCCTTGACCTCTGACCTTCCAAAGAGGAACCTCTCCTAGACACCCCTTCCCTGTCGCTCTCTCTTGATCTGCACTTCTGCTCTACCAACTGAGAAAGGCCAGGAACTACTATACTACCTGCTCCAGGTGGCCCAGGGGCCCTTCTCTACCCTTGCTCCCCTCGGCCCAGCCAGACGCAGCCCCAGCTCCCCATTACCTCCGACCTCCAGCACCGTGAGAACAGCCTCACTGGAGGCCCGGCCCCGCTCGTTCTGGGCTGTGCAGCTGTACACGCCGGCGTCCTGAGCCCCACAGTTCCGCAGCCACAGGCAGCTGGGCTCCGGGGGTGCAGGCAGGAGCTGCCCATCCCGGAACCAGCTGAAGCTGGGCTGGGGCGTCCCGCTCACCACCACCCGCAGCCGCACGTCGCTGCCCGCGCACACCGCCGCGTTCTTCAGGGGCCGCAGGAAGACCGGGGCCCCGGCCGCCAGGACCCCTCCGCCGGCCCCCACCTTGGCCCTCTTCGGGGGCACCCCGGGGCTGGGGGGTGCCCTCGTGCCCGCGTCCTCGCCTCGCGTGCCCCGGGCTTTCTGCATGTCCTCTGCGAGCTGGGCTGGGGGTGGATGCTGGAACTGGGCGGCCTCGGGCGCACCGGGGGATGGTGCCCTGGGAGAGGAGTCCTGGGGCCGGCGGCCTGCCTTCCTGCTGTCCGCCCGCCTTCCTTCGGCCTGTGCTACCCAGAAGGTCACCAGGGCGGCCGGCGGTTGCGCCTCGGGGGCTATTTTTAGGCCCCCCGGCTCGGGTTTCGAGGGAGCTGTGGAGGGAGGGGGCAGCAGAGGAGGGGACTTGGACTCCACTGGCTCCTTCTCTCCCTTCAGGAGCCCCCAAAGCCAGCCCGGCTTAAGCGAGTCCCTGGGGATTGGCTCCACGCCCCTTCTCCATGTCGTGTGTCTGTCCCCACGGCCACCTGGGGCGGAGTAGAGTTACCCTGGGCTCAATCCCATTCTCCTTCCTCCGACCTCGCAGGCTCCAGCGCCCCAGCCCCACTGGGCTGGTAGAAAGGAAGAGGAGTAGTCCGGGCCAGATGCCTGAGAGGTGGATGGAGAGGCAGGTCTAAGGACTGTGAGCACAGGGCAGGAGGGCCCAGTGGCTTCCCCAGCGCCTCCATTTCTGCCGGCAAACAGTAAGACCAGGAGCCTGGCAGTCGGGCAGATTCGGCTCCCATCCGGTCCTGCATTACCGGCTGGGTTGACACCAAACCTCTCCCAACCTCCAGCCCCTAGTCTGTACAAATGTCTAGTTGGATAGAGTTGTACCGGGCAGAAAAGAGTGGGAAGGACACTGTGAGTAAAGGGACAGTGTGAGCAAAGAGACACATGATCAAAGAAAACCATGTGTTCTGAGATTCAAAGGGTTGGGAGGACTGAATGGTGGTGGGTGGAGGAAAGGGAGCTGGGCCTGCTGCAGTAGGCTCCAGCTGCTAGAATCTCTGTTTTTTTTTTTTTTTTTTTTGCACCAGGGTTTGAACTCACAACCTCATGCTTACTAGGCAGGCACTTAAGCCACTGAGCTAAATCCCCAGCCTAAAATCTCTGTTCTGAAACCAGGAGGTGTGACCACAAGGTTTTAGGCAGAGAAATGACTGATCAGAGCTGTGTTTGGAGAGGATCCCTTGGGCACACAGTCTGAAGACTGAACTGGAGATGGGAGTACTGTGATCCTCAAGGGGTGGAGCCTGCTAGAAGTGCAGATTCTTAGGTCTCATCCTCAGAGACCCTGGCTCAGCAGTGGGGTGGGGGAGCCCAGGAATGTGTACCTTTGACAAGTGGTTCAGGTGATTGATCAGCCTAAGGATTGCACTTTGAGAAACAACAGGATAGGACTGCAGTGGTCACATAAATCTACACAAGTGATAAAACTGCATTGAGCTAAATATACATGCATATGCACATGCATGCATACAAACGTACACACGAATGCACATAAATCTGGTAAATCTAAAGAAGGCTAAGGGACAACACCAATGCCACTTTCCTGCTTGTGATACTGTACTCTACTCATACAAGCTATCACCGCTGGGGAAAGCAGGTGAAGGGCATACAAGAACTCTGTTAATTCTGACAACCACATGGGAATCTACAGTTATCTCAAAGTTAAAAAAACATTTTTTTTGAACCAGGGTTCAAACTCACAACCTTACACTTGCCAGGAAGGCACTTATGCCACTGAGCTAAATCGCCAGCCCTCAAAGTTAAACATTAAAAAAAAAAAAAAAAAACAGTCTGGGGGCTGGAAGTGTAGCTCAGTGGTACGTAGCTTGCCTAGCATGCATTAAGCCCTGGATTGATCCCCAGCATAGGTCCATGAGAGATCCAGGCCTGACCTTGAACCTCAGGAGAGGAAGCCTGGGAGGAGCTAAAAAGAGCCAGGAGTCCTTCAGAGATGGGGAAAGTTATTCTCAGCTTTGCTTCTTCATCCCCTGCCTTTGTTCTGAGATACTGAAATCAAAACTGCGTGTGTGTGTGTGTGTGTGTGTGTGTGTGTGAGCGTGTGTGGCATGCAGGACCACCTTAATACAGAAGAAAAACAATTTAAACACTGAATTATGTCCATAGAGATTAAAAGCCTAGAGGAATAATTTTTCTTGCGGTTTGCATACATTAAAGCTTACTCTTTGTGATGTGCAATTCTCTGGGTTTTGACAAATGCATAGAATCACGCCGATGCTACCCCAGGACCATACAAAGCAGTTCCATCACCCTAAATGTTCACTCGTGCATCCTCTTTGTAGTCAGTCACTCCCCTCTATCAACCCGTGGCAACCACTGATGATGAATTGAATTCTACAACATAAATTGAATTCTAAAAAGGTTTAAATTGTGGAGAAAGCATTGCAAACAGATAGAACATCAAGAACAAAGGAATAGAGGCTCTTTAAAAAAAAATACAAAAAACTAATAACCCAAAGCTACCTAACACTGTGTGTCAACCATTGCTTGGAATGCCGTGGGTAGTTTGTAAATGCTGACTGGCTGGTTAGTTGAACAAATGAACCACATAATCTTGAGTGATTCTCTTAGCATCGCGAAGCCTTTGTTTATTCATCTATAAAATGAGAGTAGCCCAACTCAGGGTTGATTGGTGAGTATCTACCAACAGTCAAGGATTCCTGCCTCCAGGTTGCTTATGTTCAAGAAGAGAGAGATGCAACAAACACAAAGAAATTGCAAAGATCACAAGAAGGAGATAAGGACTGTGGGAAAAGCTCAGCAGGTAGGGGATGTGAGTGTGGTGAGGGTTTGCGCTGGAAAAGGAGGTGTTTCCCGTCAGCCTCCTGGGGGAGCACTGGAGCCGACCTGGAAGGGTTAGGAATCACTTGGTGCAGATGTCTGGGAGGTGGGATGAGGAGCCAGTAGGCCAGCAAGGCTGGAGGGCGTGAGGGTAGAGTGGAAGGCCATGGATCAGACAGCTAGCAGGGCCAGATGGCTTCGCATCTTGCAGGCTGTGGCGCTTTTATGGGAAATGGGAAGTCATCTCAGAGTTTTGAACAAAATTACACAATCTGACTTACATTATTGGGATGGCATTAAATTATTATATTAAATATTAAAATGAGTATTAACTATTTAAAAAGGCCTGGCGCAGAGCCTGGAACATGGCTCGTCTTCTGCTTCCCTCATGTCTTACAGGGGCGTTCATTGACCCGCACCCGAGAGTCGGTGGGCTCGAGTGAGTCGCTGGTGCCCTCTCCTGGAGGAGCCCGTATGAGCTGTGACAGCTGGAAGTGGTCAGGTTCTGGCCAGGCCAGTTGCCCAGGGCAGCTGGCTGCAAAGCACTTGTCTGTCCCTCAGCGTGGCCCCCACAGTGCCCTGCAGCCTGGCGCCAGGCTGGTGTATGCACTGCCAGTCTGCCCTGCCTTTTGGTCACAAGTCTATGGTGTCATGGAAAGAAATCTGGGCTCCAGAGGCCAAGGAGCCTGGAGCTGTATCCTCCTTTGCCGCAGAATGCTGTGTGACCTTGGAAGGTCATCCCACTTCTCTGGGCCATGAAGCATTGCCTTCAAGTTATAATCATACCCCACATGCCTAGCGCATGGAAAAATCTCAGAAAATATTCATTGAATCAGTGAATGAAGTGTCAGGGGGCAGCTATTAGCCCTTCTGGGCAAATGTTTAATTTAGAGAAAAGTAAATAAAAGTGCCCAGTGGGTATTCGCTCAAGAAGTATTTAAATATTTAATAAGTACCTACTATGTACCAAGCATTCTTCCAGACACCGGGGATGTAGTAGTGAATACAATGAATAAAAGTCACCCTTGGGCAACTGACATTTCAGGTGTTGAATCAAAGGTCACAGATACATTTGCATTTGTACCCTGGTGAGACCTGTGGTGAGAAGGAAGGAGAGGTGAGTGGACGCTAAGGAGCCAGGTGGGGGCGGCAGCCAGAGTGGCCAGACGGGGTAGGAAAGTGCCCAAGTGCCCACTGGCCCCTCAGCTCTGAGCACAAGGTCCTCTACATGGTCCTCCCTGCTCCTGCTCCAAAGGGGTTTGACCGACCTGGGCCGGGTCCTTTGCATCCTATGGAAAGCTGGTCAGCCCTCTGTGAGTCCTCTTCTTCCTAGGTCATTAGGGTCTTGAACACGACTGCAGCCCACCCCGAGGGGCAGGGAGAAGTTTTTGCCATGGAGGTCATGAGGTATAAGTGGAGGGGCGTGTTGATATCCGTATGTACATGATCATGTGAAGCTTGAAACTTTTCTTTCGTTTGGGTTTTTTTTTGGGGGGGGTGCATTCCCTGGGCTCCCTGCGTCAGCTGGCTGCTCTTGTCTATCACTCAGTGTGGGCCCCAAGGAAGGGGGTATCCCAAGGGCACAGGCCCGGTACTCAGAGTATGCTACCCTTGGGGGACAGAGGGTGACTCTGGCTTTCTCTCTGAAGACAGGTGGGCACAGTTACGGGAGACAGGTGGACAGAGAAGGGAGGGCTTTCCTTCTGCACCATCCCCACCTGGAAGGCCACAGTGAAGAGGGAGTTCTGTGACACTGGGGACATGTAGGCAGGACTCAATCACTGGCCATCATCAAAGCTGGGGTGAAACTGAGAAAGGAGCTTCTGTACCAGCAGGATCGTGGCCCAGGGGACTTCTGAGGGCTGACTCTGAGAGTAAGACTGCTGCCTTCCCTCCACCCTAGTGACTTGTATGTACCCAAGCTCTCCCTGACTTACATATCTATCCCTTTATGCATAAGTAACTCACCCAGGAGATAGAAGGGGCAAGGCTCCAGAAACTTCTCAGGGATGTACTACTCCCCTTTAGCCAAGGCCCAGTGTCCCCCATCCTCAGTGCTTCCCTCACAGAGAGGCCAACTCAGATGTTAGCCCCCCAACAAGCTCAAGGGCATGCTTGAGGACACTAGGAATGCTGCTTCTGGTTCCATGTTTTGTGAGAGTCGTGGAGCTTCTCTGTAGATGACAGGGGCAGTTCTGGGCCTAGAGGGCTCACTCCACTCCAGTGGAGCAGGGAGGGGGCAGGAAAGCACCATGGTACAGTGGTACTAGTGGTACAGGTGGGGGCCTGGGGGGTACTCAGCTCCTCCTTAGACAGGGGAAGTAACTTGTAAATGAGGGTTGCATTGAAGGGCGGAAATAAAGAGCCACCAGAAAGAATTTTGAAAGTTCGTGGAAAAGCCAGTTTGGAATAGCACAGAAGGGATCTGAAGACTAAAAGTTTGCTAGGTCTACTTGACTCAGTTTATCACACTTCTGTGTCTACCTTCGTCCCATCTCCTCTGAAGAACAGCCCCTAATCTATGGGAGGAGCAACATGAAGCCTGAGGCCTGCTTGGATCCATCAGCTTTTCTACATCTAGGATGCCCCTGTATATGCATGTTTTTTGGAAGGAGTGAAAAGAAAGAGTGTCCACACCTCCTCCAGATACCCTGGGCTCCCCATCACACCCCCTCCCACCACAAGCCCTCTGTTGATTAATTAAGACTTCCCCACAGCTTTGAAATGCCTCCTTTAACAGATGCTAGAGTCCCACGTAAATGCGAGTCTCCTTCTAAACACTTTTATTCCATTAATATTTTAATATCTTTATACCTCCTATTCATTAACAAATGTTTTTAAAATTATATTTAATTATGTTAATACATTTGAATGTTTCATTCCATGAATTCCCCCCCCCTTTTTTTTTTAACATCCTACACTTTCCTTCCATCTTCCCCAAGTCTCCCAACATTTCCCTTCGGTATTTTCATTGAGATTGCAGAGCACTATGGTGGCAGGATCTTTGCCCGGAGGACTTCTGAGGTCTGACGCTGAGTGTAAGATCCCCAAAGTCACTGACGATCACTGTAGGCTGAACTGACATTTTCAGGGTATTGAACCTTCTCACTCAAGCCCAAGTTAGACCTTTCCAAACACTGTCATTTTTCCTGAATTGGCCCTGGTGCATAGGAAGGTCTTAGAAAGGGTTAATGAAAAGAAGCTGGAAACTTCCTTGGGGAAAGGGCTGGGGTGTCCTCCTTTAAAGCCAGCTGAGGAGCTGCAGCTTTCTTCAAAAGAACAGGAGGTATTTCCCCAAGAAAAGCCCCTTGTCCAGGTCCCACCCCATCTGCAACACACACAGAGAAGAGCTGGGAGGCCCAGAGGATGGTCTGCCTGGTTGGAGGGTGGCCTGGTCCACCTCAGGGAGACAGATGATGTGACACAGCCCCACCCCCGGGCTACCGACAGGTAAGACAGCAGGGAGCCTGCAGGCTTGTGCTCATCTCTTTATTGTTTCTGTCATCCAGAGCCCCTGCAGGGGAAGGGGCAGTCGTGGGGAGGTGGCGTCCTCCTGCCAGCCTGAGCCCGCACACACTCTGCCTCCCTCTCCTCTCCTCCTCTCCAGCCTCTCACCCACCCTCTCTCCTTCTGCATCTCCTGCTCCCACATCCAGCACCTTCGGGGGTTCCCTCTTGCAGCCCCTGCTTTCTAATTCCACCCTGGGCTGGGGAAAGGAAAGGAAGGGACCATAGTGACAGTTTCAAGTCCCTCAGTGTCCACAGGGGCTAGTCCCCTGGTCCTCACCCAGCTTGCTGAGGAGCCTACCCTTTCTTTCTCTGACTAGGGCTTGGGGGTGGGGAGGTCCACAGGGCTCTGTCCTGACCCGGCAGGTCCCAACACACTGCTCTGAAGCATTCTTCAAAGCCAGAGGCCAGAGTCCAAGGTCACAGAGCTGGGAAGTGTAGGGTCACAGCTCCAGCTGGGCACAAGAGCCAGACTCACCCCCTTCTAACAACCAGGACTCATGGAGGGTTTGCAGAGGTGGCCAGAGTGCTGCCAGGGACTGGGCAGGATGGGGACCATGAAGGGTGGCCAGTGAGAAAGAGTTATTAGAGGCAGTGAGAGGAGGAAGGCAAGGTGGTTGGGTGTGGCATCCGGGATGGAAGGAGGCAGCTGGCTTTAGGAGGCGGTGAGGATGGGGCCAGGACTGTGTTGGGAGGTTCTCTAGCTTTAGAGCACCTCATGCTGCTGCTGTGTGGCCTCACTGACAACCTGGAGAGGAAGAGAACCCTAGTCCAGCCCACTGTTGGCTCAGGGGAGCCCTGTGCACCCCACCCCAAGAGAGCAGGACCTGCTCTGCCCCAGCCAGAGGGCTGAACCAGCCCAGCTGGTAGAAGACACACAGCTGACAGTCCCTCCAACCCCCTCACAGTACCCACCAAGGAGGAGGAGCTAGAAAGGCCGCTCACCTCCCCATCCCGGGTCTCGATGGTCTTGATCATCACTGTCTTCTTGGTGTGGACCTCGGAGCCTCTTTGCTCTGGGCTGGTTTCTGTAATAGATTCACCACATGCTCAGGCCCAGGCCGGGTCATACATGGCCCTGCAGAGCACACCTCCCTCAAGAGACTAAGTAGCTTCTTCAGCAGGAGAGTAAGTAGCTCCTGTCCCTGAGCCCATAGTTGACAGGGGCTCAGGAGCCCATAGATTGCAGTGTGCAAACACCAAGTCCCAGGCTGGCTTTCTCTCCTAGCTTCCTGTCCACCTTTGAGCTCCAGGAGAGTCCCACTCGAGTTCATATTCTGGGACTCACCAAGACAGAACCCTAGTGCCCAAGCTTGAGGAACCCTTTTGGAGGACCAGCCAGGCCTCAGCTTTTGTAAGGCTCAGCAGGAGCAGTTTGATGTCCTAATGAAGGTGAGACAGAGCAGCAGTCACTGCACACAGCTGACTCGCTTGCTCTGTCAGGCCTCAGTGTCCTTGCTATGGAATGGTAGCAATGATACTTGCCCCATGGTGGTCACAGAGCTATTGACTCGAAAAAACATGAAGTCATTTCAAAAGCAAGATTTACACTTGGTGTCCTGTATAAAGAGAATTTATACAGGACACTAACTGAAAAGAGAATTTCTGAGTTTTATAGGGAGGGTCAAATTCAGGTCCTTGGTGTCATGTGATCGGCATTCACGAATCTCCTTAGCAAGCAGCCTGTGCTGGACGCTGTGACTCGTTGGAGCGCAGCATGTATTTTTTTCCTAATGGAAATGAACATCGAAGATATAAAAGGTTTGATCTAGGAAAGGAGGAGCTGCCAAGGACTCCAGCTTGCTTTTCTAATGTATCATTAGAGCATATTTTTCTGCCCTCTGGGGTTGGAAAGCCACTTGATCTGCATATTACTAATGTCAGGATGGCAAAATGCCCCAAGAGCTCATGCTTTCCATTGTTTGGCTTTGCTAAGATTTGGCTTCATTTTTTCAAAGGTGCATCCAACATCTTGCTCCCATAAACTGGAGGTGCTCAATAAACAGCTGGAGAGCATTTGGGCACAAGCCAGGCAGAGACAATGGGCAGCAGGTGCTTTCTGGCCCCAAGTGTGAACACTCCTACTGTCAGGTCTTGGGGACACTCTTGGTACTTCTAGAGTTTGGGGTTCAGAACACACACCCAAGACTGCTGAAGGTGCAGTGGATGTGGTCAATATAATTCAACACAAGGCAATAATAAACTGTCTCTCAAGAAGGTGCCTCACCTACCTCTGCCTAAACTCCCTAACCTGTCGTAGGCAGTGCCTTTTCTCCCAGCACTGGCCCCACAGCTTCCACTCCTGCCTGATCATGGGCAGTGCCCAGGCTGGACTCCAGTTGGGGCCCTCCCCCTACCTCCCAGCACACACTCACCTCGGAAGTTGAGCGCAGAGAAGGTCTGGATAGGAAGGTTAATCCTGAAAAGGGAGAGACGGAGTCTTCAGTCTTAGGGATACTCCCATCTCTCCTGGAGACAATCAAACCTTGCCCTACATATAGTTCTCAGCTATCCAAACCTCTCTGACCCCAACACTGCCACTGTCCACACTGCATAGGGAATGAGGTCAAAGGCCAACTTCAGGTGTCCCAAGGATCCAGAAGGATCAATAATTCTAACCCTAACCTGTTGGTAGATACCAGGACATCCAACCCTAAGGTTAGATAGCACCCCAAGGTTTAGGTAGCAGCTGTGGGAGTGCCTTCTAGGCAGGACAGTCCCAGGAGCTGACCATTTACATTCATGCTGGGAAAAGGTTACAGAGCTTTACCACTTCAAGAGTCCACCCTCAGACACTACGCTATTAAACCTAAATGCATAGGTTTATGTAAAAGCCTAAGTCTGAATAATTTGCAACTTTTTAAACAACTGGATATTATTATTATATATTATTAATGTTATGTGAGACTGAGGATTAAATCCCAGGCATCACACATTCTAGGCAAGCGCTCCACCACCAAGACACATCTCTAGCCTTCTTTATTTTTATTTTGAGAAAGGGTCTCCTCAAATGGCCCAGCCTGACCTCAAACTGTCAATCCTCCTGCCTCAGCCTCTAGAGAAGCTGGAATTACAAGTTTTTCCCACCACACCTGGCTTAGATATTATTTTTATGAATAACAATGGGTGCCATTTTTTGGATGCAGTGGACCCGTCTTAAGCTGAGATTCAGGTTACATACAGTGAAATGGACAAATTTTAATGTGCAATTTGACAAGTGGCAACACTCAAAGTCTCTATCTATGTATCTACCAGCCCACATCTATTGCCCTAGAAGGGGCTCATGTCCCTTTCGGTTGTACACTGTTCCTGGATCTGGATGGGGGTGGTGATCTGAACATGACACCTCAGGGTCTTCCCCTGAGCACGTACACGTAAGTTCGGTGTGTGCACACGTGCCCCTCCCACCTGTAGCCTGTGTGCAAGGCTTCCTGTCTCTTCTGGTTCTCAGCTCGTCTCTTTCTGCCCCTCCCTTTTCTTCCTTATTACTCCCCACACTGCTTTCATTTCTGCTTCGACTGGCAGTAATATTTTACAACTGCTTGCTGAATATGATTTTATGCTGCTGGTTCTTAATTATAAAAGTAGAGGAGGGGATACTTATATTTCTCTTTTTATAAAAGCTGTTAATTACATCGCTTTTTTACCCAAGTGGCCTTGGTTAATTTCTGCAAGGAACAAAACTGTAGTTCCTTGTTTAAAATTATTTCCACATCTTGTTGAGGTGATCCAGAGCCCCTAGGGAAGGACTCTACCCTACCTTGGCCCCAGCACCCTAACTCCAACCCCTGCCTGCCTCTTACCGGCTCTCCTCGCCCTCCAGCAGCTTCCGGTAGGTGGCAATCTCCACGTCCAGGGCCATCTTCACATTGAGCAGGTCCTGGTACTCGCGCAGGTGTCGGGCCATCTCATCCTTGAGGTGCCGGATCTCCTCCTCCAGGCGTGCGATGTTGTCCTGGTAGCCGCTGGCCTCGCTGGCAAAGCGCTCCTCCAGCTCCCGCATCTGTCTCATCAGGGAATCATTCTGGGGGGAGAGGGCAGGGCAGGGAGGGCTCAAGTCACAGGCAGGCTCAGAGCACATCCAGGGAAGGGGCCAGAATGGGGCTGGGAGGCAACTCTGGATGGTCAAGTCCAGGAATTTTCAAAGGAGTAGCCAGGGAACCATGGACCCAAATGATGTCTTATGTGGACACTCAGAGAATAAGCCCCATGGAAAGGACCATCTGTGTCCAGTCCACACAGGGAGATGCTGCCAGGAACCTTCTGATCCCTCAATGCCCTACTGGGAATTCACCATCTAGCTTTACCCTGGTGTAGACTTGGAGTGATGGGCGCTCAGAGAGGTGAGCCTACGATGAGCCCGAGGTGACGGTGAGGGCGTGAGGTGCAGACAGAAAGGGACTGAGCGGCTGGAGATGGCCAGGGACTCACAGTGCCCTTCAGGGCGTCAATCTCGCAGGTGTAGGACTGGATCTGGTGTCGGTATTCCATCATCTCCTGCTTGGCCTGGCGCAGTGCATCATTGTTCTTGTTGGCAGCCTGGGTCAAGTCAGATACCTAAGGGCAGAGAGACAGCCCCTGAGAGCAGGAAGCACAGGAGCTGGGGTAGGGTGGCAAGGAAGACGGAGACTCCAGGCTCAGGCTCCTCCTCAGGGATGAAGCCACAGGCAGCAACTACAAACTGGGATGCCGTGGGACAGTCTCCAGGCCAGTCCACCCACCTTGGATTTGTACCACTCTTCAGCTTCAGAGATGTTCTTAGCCGCGATGGTCTCATACTGAGCCCGGATGTCCCTGAGGGCGGCTGTAAGGTCAGGCTTGGACACATCCATCTCCACCTGGACCTGCTGTTCCTGAAGCTGGGCCTGTAGCTCACGGATCTCCTGCAGGGTGTGGCTGGGCTTCAGTCCTCATCCAGGCCTCCCCAAGACCCTCCCACCCCATTCCTAGAGCCCCCCCACTTTCCAGCAGCTTCACCATGGCCCAAGGACCCTGCTACCTCTTCGTGCACTTTCTTCAAGAACGCAATTTCCTCATTGAGAGATTCGATTCTGCGTTCCAGGTCAATACGGGCTAGAGTGGCTGCATCTACGTCCTGGGAGAGGTCAGACAACAAGGACAGGGTCACAGATAGCCCAGGTGGGCAGAGGGAGACCAGGAGAGGACAAAAGAGAAAAGACTGCTGGGGTAACAAAGAGAGCTTACGGCTCGGAAAGCAGCCAAATTGTTTTCTGCTTCTTCTTTCAACTGAATTTCTTCTTGCAGCCTGGCCAGGACAGACAGAAGGACAAACAGTTGGGGGGGGGGTTAGGGCAGCAGTGGAGACATCACTGGGGGTAGAGCCAGCAGTGGTGATGACAGGCTGGGGGTGGATCAGGGAAAGGGCTCAGGACTGAGAAGCCCAGAATGGGAGTGGCAGAGGCTCCGCCCACCCAGGGAGGGGACAGGAAGTGGCCCTGTCTCCGCTTTGGAGCCACACCCTTGAAGTCTATGTCCCCACCAGACTGTGACCTTCCTGGGGTTGGGAGCCGGGCTCTGTTTTCTCTTCCTCTGAGTTCCCTGTTCTCAGCCCTAGCTTGGTCCGCGTAGCAGCCCAGTTTCCTGACTGGGGAGCAGGAAAGTGACTGCCCAACTGAGTAACCTGGAGCAGGACTCATAAACATTCAGCCTTTTCATACCGGATGCCCAGTGGAGCCTACTGTTCAGTCCTGCCGAGGTTTCAGAGGGTCCCAGGCG